>LBNU01007366.1:122591-206736 GCA_014162995.1 Artemisia annua
GAGATGCATCAAAAGATCTCATAGGAACACTTGATACTTCTACACTGGTGGTTCAACATTAAGGACACCAGATGTAATATTTTGAGTCCTACGCAGATCTTAGCAATCTGCCAAGAACACTTATGAGGAAATATACATATGTATTTCCCAGTGATTGAGTGGAAACTCCTACCAGGGTCAACATCAAAAAGCCCTGACAACAGGTCACTTCGGTAATCTCTCGTAGATTACGCTTAGTGTGTTCAGTGGTGTTCCAAATGGTCTACAGTCGTGGGGTGATCTCCAGCGACTCACCTAATCGTTCGTGCACTTCGGTATGTCAGTGAAATCCCTTTTGAGGGTATCCGATTAGGAACAGCCTTGGTAAGGATTAGAGAAAGTCTTCACACTATGCTATTGACAATCTCGAAGTTCGAACTTGTAAGTGCCGGTATGTTTATTACTAACCAAGTTTTATGCAGCTCAACATACCAAACTTATCATTTTCACCACCATCACTCGAGTTCCACATGTTCATACCAACCACTAAAAGGAGCTTTCAGACCAATTCAACCATGGAGATTCACTCAGCAAAGTGGTTATAAGCATGTTGGATAGGCGTATTCCCACTAGAGACAAAGAAGTTGACGGTTGCTGCTGATTGCTGAAAAGATGCCGAATCACCACCTCATGCTTACACTTCAACATCAAATCTAAAGAAATCATGATCAGGGAATGGGCTTCAACTATGCTTCCACAACTCTAATACAGAAGATCATGATCCAGAAAAGTGTGAGCATGACAATACTAAGACAATCACAACATCACAAAGAGACACTTCCACTCAAAGATGACTCGAAGCTACTTATTTGGATGATAAACAACAAGCAATGCCAAAGATCATCCTACACATCAAGCAAGTCATCTTGAGTCCGCTGCTTTAAGCACAAATTTCTTATCAATAAAGAATCAACAACTGCGAGCTACAAAAAAAATATCTACAAAGGTCTCAATGCAAGAATTCAAGATTTAATTTCTGGGGTGACCTCCCTTAGGGGGAGATTGTTAGGAATACGATTTTCTTATAGAAGATTCGGTCACCCCAAGTACGATTAAGCATTGTATAGCTCGTAGTATTTATAATAGTAATTAGTACGTAGATTAGTATAGTTAGTATTTGTGGAGTCGGGTCGGGTCTTTACCCACTGTCAGCCCGATCCACAGCCTAGTAGAGGCAAGCAACACCTTGTACATATAAATAGCCCTCTCCATCCTTGGAGAGGGTTGGACCTTCTCATAATCTTATTTTCTTTTTTTTCTTTTTTTTGGTTTTCTCTCAAGGTTCCCAACTTTCTCTTTCTACTTTCTCTCTCTAAGTTTTCTTCTTATCTATTTGATCCTTACCACTTAACCACACGAGTTTGATGTTATATGATATCCTACAACCCCCCCCCCCCTTCTAGTTTTTCACAGTTGTCACACCATCCACACCAAACGAATCAGGGGAGTATTTGTTTCACTCTTTCATTTTCTTTACTTTTACATCTTTTTATTGAACATTGGGGGGTAAAGAAAGACACCTTAGAGATTACAATTGCACTTGATTTTTGTTTGTTTAATGGTAGACGTGTAATGAAACTGAGAGAAATATTTGTTAGGACAATTTTAGTACCAAATTTAAAATTTTTTACAATATAGGAGTGAAACTTTAGTATTAATAAGCGTCTCATGGATAGGAGTTATATGACTAGCACAAAAGTACCACACAAAAAAAATTTCACTCCAAATATGTGAGGTTCGCCCCTAGATTTGATAGGAAAAGCAAATATGCTTGTGTGTGTACCGGTAGTATTTAGATTCTGCCACCTTTATTATAAGCAGTTTATTAATCTCCGTTATAAGCAGTCTTATCTTAGGCATATGGCAATTGACCACAAACATCTACTAATTTGATTCAGTAATAGCCTAATCTACTAATTTATTTTAACACTGATGGAAGTGCGAAAAAACTGGTATGACATTTAAGTTGCTTAGCATGTTTATTTTTTACTCTTTTCCTACCCAATAAAGTAACTATAATTTGATTTAAGATCATTTACATATCAAAATTTATTTTGATAACAAAAGACCAATCCCCAACCTCATCTTTATTTGATACATGAAACTTACGATAATTAGGAGCAAAATCTTTGGGATCCATCTTATTTCCAAGATCAAGCCATTCTGGCACCAACACATGAGCAAAGTTGACAAAGTTAATGACCGAATGATTTCCCAACTTAGTGGTAGAGAGAAAGTATATTATAGTTCGGATACAGTCTAACCAGGGGCGAATCGTGGTGTTTTGCGGTGAAAAAATGTGTGTTTTGGCGATTTTTTCGGAAAAAGTACGTGCTTATCGAGTATGGTTTTGAAGATTATCGAGTATGTATGCATTTTATCGAGTATGTATGCAATTTATCGAGTATGGTCTCCGAGAATCAAGGGTTATCGAGTATGTAGTGGTTTTATCGAGTATGTAGTGGTCTTATCGAGTATGGGGCAGCTGTTATCGAGTATGGGGCAGTTGTTATCGAGTATGGGGCAGTTTTTATCGAGTATGGGTGTTTTTATCGAGTATGGGGCAGTTTTATCAAGTATGGGGTACTTTTATCAAGTATGCCTAATTTCATCGAGTAAGCTTATTTTTATCGAGTAAGCTTATATTTGGCGAGTTAGCCACATTAGCTATTTAGCTAATACACCTTATCGTTAATCGAGTAAGGACTTTACTTGAGCTTACCTAAACGAAACTCTGCCGAAATTGCTTTAGGATATCGAGTAAGGAGATGGGATTTTGAGTAAGGAAATAACCAAAGTCTATCAAATAAACAAAACCCGAAACCTCATCGAATAACCTAAGCATTGATCATACACCCTAAACCCTAGTTACCACTTCACCTAAAACACATATGATATATTTGGTAACCTTATTATAGAATATGATCCATTTCCATGATTCAGTATCATTAACACCAATATATCTCAAACTACCTCAAACCACACCACAAATTGCTTAAAAAGATCCTTATCAAGATTCACATTCAAATAACAACGGCTAGTATCGGTTTTTTGTGACTACGGAGTTTTTGCACGATATCACTTATTTGAGTTTAAAGTTCATTTCAAGGGCATGTGTACTTATTTATCTCAAAGTCTAGGGGTGGATGGATGCATGAATTTCGAAGATACTTGTTTGGGCATATGTTAATGGTGACGAAGACTTGGTTTATCTAGTTTTCATAGGTCAAGGGGTGGATGGACGAGGACCTAGTTAACTATCACTTAAAGGAGATACATTGTAGTACTCAGTATCACAAAAAGAAGTGGATAATCAAGAGGTGATGTATGTCTTATACTTGATGGTTGGTTGGTTAAAGAGTATAGAGTACACAAGGATTCGATGGTGTACGAACTCTCTACACCGTTCTTAGTCACACTATCGTACAAGATTAAGTCACATATCTAAGGGATGTTTACTTCATTCTCAAATTGGCTATATTGGGTTGTTTCTCCATACACTGGTCCTTTACTAGCTCATTGAATTTGAAGAGGTCGCTTATAGGTTGAAGAGAAGAGAAGAGATTGCAGATATAAGAGAGTCATATCCTATCAGCATATTCTCACAAATTATGCTTTCATGGTCTATCTATATTGCAACAGAAGTGTAAAGTACGGGTAATTTTGGCATGTACACACAATAGTATGATGATTTCGATAAATCGCAACCATCAGGAGGGAAAAGAACATGCCAAAAGAAGTAGTGTTTCATCTCTAGTACGTTGGTTGTTCGAGGGAATTGTGCTTACTCTAGAACCGAAGAAGTACTAATTATGTGTACATCGGAGCTTATTACCAACCTTCTGTGCAATACTATGTGAGTTATGCTATGATGCTCCCAGAACGACAACCATGGTGCAAACTCATTAGTATCTACCTTATCCGCTGCGAGATGAGAAGAGAGTTGTCAGTTCAGGAGGGAGCAGAAGAAAGAAAAAGGCTCACTAATTAGGAGGGAGTAATAACCTAACTAAACCATTACAGTTGAAGTTCGGAGCTACAAAGACCTTTGCCTTCAGTGTCAAAGATCAAACGCCGAGATCGTCGGAAGAGAGAACTTCAAGTATGCCTCAATATCTAGACTACAGAGACTCTGCGCTTCAACATCATCAACATAGTTTACTATTGTTGTAATTTTACATTGTTAAATGTATTTATAGGTCTCATTGTAACCATTCATGTGTGACGATATCTTGGAGGGAGATTGTTAGCCTTGATATTTTATAAAAGATACCGTCACACAAAAGAAATGGACTAGATATATAGCAAATAGTACCTTAGGGACTATTATTGTAATTTAGGCAAACTAGTAAGGTGATGAGCCTATAAATACCCCTCATGACTCTCCATGAGGGGTGTGGGAAATAGTGTGTAAAGTTTCACTTCATTTCATTTTAATAAAACACCTAGTTCTTCACCTTTCTCTCTCTACTTTCTCTCTCTAGAACTAACCATGTTTTATACATATTTCGATCAACCGCGACCTCCGGAACATGTTTCTTGCTGTTTACATAGATTTAGACGTGGATTTTAATCATACCGAGGATGTGTACACTACATATTTTTTGAATACTATCAAAATTTCTGGACTTATGTGTGCGCAACATTGATCAACGAGGTTGATTGTGTAATGGAACCAGGTTACAAGTATTGAGAATGGAAATCAATAGCATTGAGGCAAAGATTATATCAGGCGGTAAAGTTGGCGAGGTTCGCTCTATACCTAGAATGATTATAAGCCCATCCGACAAGAAGATACCTTTTCAACTTAATAGGAGACAATTTCCTATTTCCGTTTGTTTTGCCATGACTATAAACAAAAGTCAGGACCAAACATTGTCTAAGGCTGGGTTATATTTGGAACGGTCTATTTTTTTCACACAGACAACTTTATGTAGCAGTCTCAAGAGTAAAAAGTAAGAGAGGCCTAAAAGTGTTATGTTGTGACAAAGATGGCAACTACACCAATTCTACAACCAAAATTGTATATAAAGAAGTTCTTCATAGATTATAAAGTATATGTTGTTTTCTTATTTTCAACCTTAGATTTTGTTCAACATTATTATTTTATTAATAATAGCATGTCTTTTTTTATTTCATTTATGTCGCTACACGTTCATACTTATATTACTATTAATTGTAGAGGCACTTTATTTTGCATACTCAAATTTTAGTGCATACCAAGGGACAAATCTCCACCATCCATCTAGTTTGATTCAATGGTGGGGATTAACCTAAGATTAAATGGGAAACATAAGTCCATGTTTTTTCCCCCTTNTTACGCTTGATTCCTTTCTCTTTTTTGTTTTGTTTTGTTTCTTTTTTGTTCTTTTTTTGTTTTTTCCATTTTTTTTCTTTGTTTTACACGTTTTTTTTTATCCATGTTTTTTCCTAATATACCTTTTTTCCGCTTTCATACATTTTCGTCTGTTTTGATACGTTTTCGTCCGTTTTCATAGGTTTTTGTTTGTTTTCGCCCGTTTTCATATATTTTCGCCCGTTTTCTTACATTTTCACCAGTTTTCATTCGTTTTTGTCCGTTTTCATACATTTTCGTCCGTTTTCTTACATTTTCGCCCGTTAACATCCGTTTTCATATGTTTTCCTACATTTTCGTTCGTTTTCATACGTTTTCGTTCGTTTTAATACATTTTCGTCCGTTTTCTTTCATTTTCGTCCATTTTTCATTGTCTTCGTCCGTTGTCAGACGTGTTTTTAGGCTTTCATACGTTTTCGTCCGTTTTGTTAGGTCACCATATTAGTAAACACAAGTATTCAAATGAGAGAAATGAGATGAGAAATAGACTTGGTTGATTAAGATCAATATGAAAGATGAAAGAACAAGAGTTTCCTTAAGATATGAAATTAACCAACAATATTACAATGAGATATGATGTCATATTTATAGGAAAGGATTAGGGCAACACTCCCTTCCTTCCTATCTTACTAGTTCGTGGGCTTTTGTGGCCCATTGGACATTTATTGGACTCGTTTATAACCATACGAGTAACTAACATAATTAAGATAAAAGTGATAATTCTAGCAACCTATTACATTTACTGAAATGACCGAGACTTGACTGAATAGTTGAAAACTATGATCCTAACAATCTCCCCCTAAGGATCGGTCATGAAGGATTGTTGAAGGATAGAAATTTGTCACGGTCATTGAGGTTGCTTTTGACGTCTTTTGTCTTCAAACTTTGAATGTTGACATTGATAGTTTTAGACGTCATCAAAATGATTCTAGTAGAAATATATCATCGTTCTTTGATCATTGTCTTTGTTGATGTGAAAACAATGGATGATGTTGTTATCCGCCATACGTCACTTTCGGTGTCTCCAATGAATTCGCTCCGTTCCGACATGCTCATACATCTTTGACTGTGTTGTTGTTATGCATTCGTAGCTCTTTGTGTTTGTTGTTGAAGATTCATGATTGTTGTCGTAGAATCTTTTCTTTAGACTGTGATGTTGCATCGAGCTTTCTTTGGCATTTGAGATGCATGTATGAGCATGTGGAAGTTGGTGTTCCAGATGGAATTTGTACCTGAAATAAGACAGTTAGCAATAATACACCGGTACTTACAGGTTTGAACTAGAATTCGTCAACAGCATAGTGTGAAGACTCCTTCTAATTCGCGCCAAGGCCGTTCCTAATCGGATACCCCCTAAGGAGCTTACACGGGCACAACTAAGTACACCCACGATTAGGTGAGTCGCTGGAGATCACCCCACGACTGTAGACCGTTTGAAGCCATCGTAAACACTAAGCGTAATCCACGAGGAATTACCGAAGTGACCTGCTGTCAGGNTTTTCGCCCGTTTTCATATATTTTCGCCCGTTTTCTTACATTTTAACCAGTTTTCATTCGTTTTTGTCCGTTTTCATACATTTGCGTCCGTTTTCTTACATTTTCGCCCGTTAACGTCCGTTTTCATATGTTTTCCTACATTTTCATTCGTTTTCATACGTTTTCGTTCGTTTTAATACATTTTCGTCTGTTTTCTTTTTCGTCCATTTTTCATTGTCTTCGTCCGTTTTCAGACGTGTTTTTAGGCTTTCATACGTTTTCGTCCGTTTTCATACATATTCGTCCATTTTCTTATGTTTACGTTCGTTTTCATACGTTTTTGTCCGTTTTCTTTCGTTTTCGTCCATTTTTCAAACGTTTTTGACCTTTTCATACATGTTTTTACACTTTCATACGTTTTCTTCCGTTTTCATACATTTTCGTTCGTTTTCTTACGTTTTCGTCCATTTTTTTATTTGTTTTTGTCCGTTTTTAAATGTTTTTGGCAATTTTCATACGTTTACATATGTTTCTAAATATCACAAGTGCTATTCTGAATATCACAAATTATATTTTAAATATCACAAGTGATATTCTGTGATATTCTAAATATCACAAGTTATACTCTGAATATCACAAGTGATATTCTGAATATCACAAGTGATATTCTGAATATCACAAGTGATATTCAGTGATATCACAAGTGAGATTCAGTGATATCACAAGTGATATTCTGAATATCACAAATTATATTCTGAATATCGCAAATATATTCAGTGATATCACAAGTGATATTCTGAATACCACAAATTATATTCTGAATATCACAAGTGATTCTCTGAATATCACTTGTGATATTCTGTGATATTCAGAATATCACAAGTGATATTCAGAATATCACAAGTGATATTCTGAATATCACAAGTGATATCGTAAGTAATATTCTGTGATATTCAGAAAATCACAAGTGATATTCTGAAAATCACAAGTGATATTCTGAATACAATTGTGATATCCAGAAACGTTTTCGTCCGTTTTCATTCGTAATCTTTCGTTTTCGTCCATTTTTCATACACTTTTGTCCGTTTTCATACGTGTTTTTACGCTTTCATACGTTTTTGTTTGTTTTCATACGTATTCGTTTGTTTTTTTTACATTTTTGTCCATTTTCTTACGTTTCTGAATATCACAAGTGATTTTGAATATCAAAAGTGATTTTCTGAATATCACTTGTGATATTCTGAATAGCACTTGTGATTTTCTTATGTTTTTTTTGTCCGTTTTCATAGGTATTAGTCAAATTTTTTACGTTTTCGTCCGTTTTTATACCTTTCTGAATATCACAATTGATATTCAGAATATCACTTGTGTTTTTCTGAATATCAATGGACAATGGTGATATTTAAATATCACTTGTGATTTTCATGTTACAAAACATTTGTTGAAAATCACTTGTTAAATTCAGAAAATAACTTATGATATTCAGAATATCACTTGTGATACCTTGAATATCACATAATATTACTTATAATATCCAGAATATCATTTGTGGTACTCATAGTATCACTTGTGATATTCTGCATATCACAGAAAATCACTTGATATTCTGAATATCACTTGTGATATTCTGAATATTACAGAATATCACTTATGATATTCTGAATATCACTTGTGATATACAAAATATAGTTTGTGATATTCAGAATATTTCACTTGTGATATTTAGAAACATATGAAAACGTCTAAAAATTGCCAAAAACATTTAAAAACGGACGAAAACAAATGAAAAAACGGACGAAAACGTAATAAAACAAACGAAAATGTATGAAAACGGCAGAAAACGTATGAAAGTATAGAAACATGTACGAAAAGGACAAAAACGTTTGAAAAATGGACGAAAATGAAAGAAAACGGATTAAAACGAACGAAAACGTATGAAAACGAACGAAAACGTAAGAAAACGGACGAATATGTATGAAAACGAACGAAAACATATGAAAGCTTAAAAACACGTCTGAAAACGGATGAAGACGTATGAAAAATGGACGAAAACGAAAGAGAAAGGCCGAAAATGTATTAAAACGAACGAAAACGTATGAAAATGGACGAAAACGTATAAAAACGAACGAAAATGTAAGAAAACATATGAAAACGTATAAAAACAGACGTTAACGGGCGAAAACGTAAGAAAGCGGACGAAAACATATGAAAACGGACAAAACGTGTGAAAACGGGCGAAAACGTAGGAAAACGCGCGAAAATATATGAAAATGGGCGAAAACGTACGAAAACAGACAAAAACGTATGAAAACGGACGAAAGCGTATGAAAACAGACGAAAATTATGAAGCGAAAAGAACTGGTTAGAAGGAAAAAACGTGTAAGAAAAGAAAAAATAAAACAAAAAAAAAACAAAAAAAACAAAAAAAAAAAAAAAAAAAAAAAAAAAAACAATCTAGCGTAAAAAAAATAAATAAAAAATAAAATAATTTGAATAATAATAATAATAATAATAATAATAATAAAGACAAAGAAAAGGGGAAGAAAAAGAAAACATGGACTTATGTTTCCCAGGTTAATCCTCACCATTAAATTAAACTAGATGAATGGTGTGGATTTGTCCCTTAGTATGTACCAAAATAAGAGTATGCATTTGAATTTTCCTCATTAATTGTATTGTATAATTAAATAATAATATAAATATAAACGTGTACCCACCGTCACAAAACGCGGGTACGTGACTAGTACATAAAAGATATGTACAAAAGTGCATGCACCTACCTACTCCGTATGATTTATGGCCAAACATAGTATGCTATAATAAGTATGTACAAAGTCAAAATAACCACTCCACTGAAGAAAAGTGACGAACACAAAACATAAGAAGGTGGTGTGGAACTATAAACCAAAAACCTTTTTTTTTTCTTCCACCGGCGGTAGAGAAGAGAGAATGAATATATTCAGGTTTTGCGGCGACATGTTTCATTTGGTCAGCATCATAGTCCTCCTCCTCAAAATCTACGCCACTAAATCATGTTCAGGTAAATTCATTTTAATTTTTTTCATTAATTCATTAATTCATTAATTTTATAAATTATTTTTTTTTTGGTTTTGTTTAGGGATTTCTTTAAAGACGCAGGAGCTATACGCGCTTGTGTTTCTAGCGCGATATTTAAATCTATTTACGGTGGTGATCTCGGTTTACAACACTGTAATGAAGGTTGTGTTTATTGTCACTTCACTTGCGATCGTTTATTGCATGCGTTGGCATCGTGTTGTTAAACGATCTTATGATCGCGAAATCGATACCTTTAAGTATGAGTTTTTGGTCTTGGCTGCTTTTCTTTTGGCTTTGGTTCTTAATGACAAGTTTACCTTTTTCGAGGTTAGTCACTTTTTATTACCTTATTATTTACTTCTGTATTGTTTTTACAAACATTTTTAACTTAAAATCTCATATAAAAAATAATTTGATTGAAAATTTTCTTTATCTATTCGAGTATTCTTGCATCTTTTATAAAATAATTTGTTGCACTTTAATGATGAAACACAATAAAATATTCAGTCTAGAGGTTTTCATCTGAATACGGTTTTAGTTTAATCGCTTTTGTATAATATTGCCACATTTTGAAACAAAAATGCTCCGTTTGTCAACAATCTTTAGGACCGCGTTACTCATTGTTCATTTGGCTGATATTAGTATCCAGTCGCTTGTGGGTCGTACCGTTTAAAATGTGAAATGTTTATTTTTAGGAATTTGTCATTGATATATAGTGATTGGGTTGGTCTGGACTGGTTCTTGAGCCAATTTTATGATGCACATTAGTATTAGCTGTTTTGGTGTAGGACTAGTTTATTACACGACCTTTATAGCTTTATGCAATAATGATAGCACATTTCTTTGTGCATCATACTTTTATGTATTTTGTTTTCTGTTCGGTGTCTCATTACGATTTTACAGTTAAGCAAACAGTTGATTAATTAGTTGCATATCTGCTAATTATGGTTATATTCACTTACGAATAAACAAGGTTAACCTTAACTAAGTATAGAAAAAGATGTTTCCTCTCTTCTGATGATCATCTACAGCATTGTTCCAGTGGTTCCTTTTATCCACTTAATACCAGCCAATATTGTGATGTCCTTTGCTGCCTAGGATTTATGCCATATTTAAATAGGTGGGTCAAAACAGGCTGGTTTGGTTGGACTGACCTGCAAACTTTTTTTCCATTTCCGTTAAATGTTTATTGTGGTACATATGCCCAAAAAATCATTGTTAATACTGTAATAATCTATTCTATAACATACTTTTAACCAATAAAATTACACTTAAGGGGACTTTAACCCATTTGACCTGCTCCTTTTTAGCTACATTATTTTATTTGGTCCACATGACCTGTCAGGGATAAACCTGTAGCTTACATGAATAAATTGGCAGCTCGATCTTACTTGATTAAAGGACAAGTGAAGGTTAATGGGATTTATGTTTCTGACAATGAATATCATTCACCGAAACTCTAGCAAGTATCCGTCATCTATTTCTCGTCGTTGTATAATTGTATACACCATTTTAAAATCATGGTCAATGGAAAATCTGTTATATTATATCATTACCAACTTCTTGTTGATGATCTGCAGCAAAGCTAACTTCATATATATGTGCACAGATATTTTGGGCATTTTCTATATATTTGGAAGCAGTTGCTATTCTCCCACAGTTGGTTCTGCTGCAGCGTAGTGGAAATGTTGACAACTTGACCGGCCAATATGTTTTCTTTCTAGGGTACATTTCTTCCTTTCTCTTTTCTCTATGCAATTTCACTTGCATTTCAGACCTGTATGTGCTAAGATTTTTATTTATTATCTTGAAAACTAATCATTTCAGACCTGTAGTTAAAGGTAATTCGTAACCCACCTACCTATAAGTGGGTTGATTTATGTTATGTTAAGACTTCCAGTGGGTTGAACTAAGCTTAAAGCTTTAAACAAAACTTAAATCTGGTCAGATTGTTATAATTTAAGAGAATTGTATTCAAAATGCATACAACTCTCTAAATCGTGTTGTTTTAAATGAGTTGGATTATTATACCATACTAGAGTTTTTTGTAATAAGAACATGTTATTTAATATGTACTTTAGAATAACGGATTAGAGAAAATGTTGGCTGGTCGGCCAAGCCGGCCATGTTTTAACTAACATTAAAAATATGCCCACCTCAACCCAACCCAACACAACCCAACACGCTTGAACCGCCTATTTTGAGTTTTGATCAGTCTTTCCTTTAATGTAACTTCTCTACTCTCTTGGTTCTGAGCATCTTGTTCTTGTATTTAGGGCATACCGTGGATTGTACATACTTAACTGGATTTACCGGTATTTCACAGAGCCCCATTTCAATGGATGGATATGTAAGTAGCAAGAGATCTCCAAGGGCTATTGATTCTGGAAGCCCGATATCTTGTAGTTATACATCATTTTTTGTGTCTGTAGGATTTCTCTTTTAATTGTGTGTTATTTTTCTTTTCTTTCAGCCTGCATCTCTGGCCTACTGCAAACGGCTCTTTATGCTGATTTCTTCTACTATTACTTTATAAGGTAGTGAACTTTTATTACAAGTATATGTGATTATATTGATCCAATTCTGGAAGATGGGTCGATATGGGTTATACATGTAATCAAATATGGGTTACACTTAATAGCAAACACTAGCTAAAATTACGGTTAAATGGATAAATTTCACCCAAATATATGTTTTAGAAGTACATAAAATCTCACATGTCACTTTTAAATAAATTCGACCGGACGTAGCAAGATAGTTTTTGCAACGATATTTAACATCTTAATGATCAACGAAAATGAAATAATTGTAAACTTACTCGGGTTTACTTGTTAGTCCAACCCACCCAAGCTAATTGGTACGTTTTCTTATGTGCTCAGTTGGAAAAACAATTCCAAGCTTCAGTTGCCTGCATGATGTGATCTGGTCAACAATGTAATGAAAAGTTGAAACTGATACCTGACCGGCATTGGCGTTTTTACGTTGTGGCTTCGTTCATCAAGTGAGAGTTTCTCTTTCGAGTTGAGATTGCTCTGTGACTAGTCTTTTAGTTATATTTTTATCTGAATAGATACAGATTAGTTTTCAAAGATGTAGTTGAACCTTAATTTTACATGTAAAGATGATATAGATTGAGTTTTAACATCTCTATGTTTTTTCCTTTTTCTTTTGTCAAAGAGTTAATTACATAAATCATCCTTGTGGTTTACGCATTTTTTTCCTTCGTCCTTAACGCTCAAAAAAGCACCGGTCGTCCCTGTGGTTGTCCATTTTGCATGGACAGGTCAACCAAACGGGGGTTAGTTTCTTTGGTTAAGTCCATAGGGACCAAATGGTCATTAGTAACCAAACGAGTTTTGCTGTTCAAAAAAAAAGTAACCAAACAAGCATGTGACCAAATGGGCGTTAGTTACCACAAGGACGATTTACGTAATTAACTCTTAATTTTAATTTTATTTATTTAATTTTAATTATTTTATTTATTTATTTATTATTTTTTCTTTTAATTTTTAATTTTTTCAGGTAGTTTCTTTTACTTGTTTTTGATTTTCGGTTTCTTTTTTATTTATTTGTTTTTTATTTTTTAATTTAATTTTTTATTTCGGTTTCTTTTACTTGGTTTTCTGTTTCTTTTACTTTTCTAACGGTTTTGCTTTTGGTTTCGGTTTATTTTTATTTTTTATTTATTTTCTTTTTATTTTTAATTATTTGTTTTTCAGTTTTAGTTTCTTTTTTATTTTTCTTTTTATTATTTATTTTCACTTTCATTTTATTTGTTTGTTTTTCTGTTTCGGTTTCTTTTTATTTATTTCATTTTTTGTTTCTTTTTATTTGTTTTTCGGTTTTTTTCTTTTTATTTATTTGTTTTTCAGTTTTGTTTTCTTTTTATTATTTTTTTCTTTTTTTGCTTTCTATTTTTATTTAATTTTCCCTTTCATTATATTTATTTATTTAGTTTATTTGTTTTTCGGTTTCGGTTTTTCTTTTTTTTTTTTTTTTTATTAAATTAGTTTGGTGTCATTTTTTTCGGATAAAAACTTAGTTAGTTATGAATAACTTTTAACGTATTTCTTAGTTATTTCGGAATATAAAAATAACAACTAGCAAGTACTCGAATATGGAAATTATGTTTTCCAACATCATTATTCCAACAACATTATTAGTACTGTACCGTAATATCTAAGAATCCAAAACTATCAAATATAGTACCGTAATATCTAAGAATCCAAAACTATCAAATAAAGTACGAAACAACAATATAAAATTTTATAGAAATATGAAATGTCAACGAAAAAGTCTTAAGGGATATACCAATTCTTTCGTTGAAAGAATTAAATAGATAAGATTATTGTAAATCTAATGAAAATATAAAGGTGGGGGCGGTGAGTTTTTTTCGGTTTGGTTTTACACATGCAACTAAAAACCACCCTAAAATCGGCTCTTTTAAATATCAAAACCGTCCCAGTTGGTCTTGGTCCATTTTTTGGTTTTTGTGCTTACCCTACTCAAAACACTTACACAGGTGTTAATAAATAAGGTTGAAAAAAAATTGTTGATACTTGATACAAGGATGAGGTTGAAGAAGCTAAAGATGAGGTTGAAACCTTCACATTTTAGTATCTCTCAATCTATTGTGGTGGCCCCATAACAAACCAAACAACATTAATGCTTTCAAAGTCATAGATTCATATCCATACACCCTAAACGGGCCAATGTATTCTCTATGATGGTTCATAACTAACTAGTTTATTTACCGGGGAAAATAAATAAATAAATTGATACCAAACTGATGTAATGAAAAAATCGAAAAAACGAAATCAAAAGACAAATAATAAAAATAAATAAAAACCGAAATCGAAAAACAAATAAACAAAAAGAAACCAAAACCAAAAAAAAAAAAAAAAAAAAAAAAAAAAAAAAAAAAAAAAAAAAAAAAAAAAAAAAAAAAAAAAAAAAAAAAAAAAAAAAAAAAAAAAAAAAAAAAAAAAAAAAAAAAAAAAAAAAAAAAAAAAAAAAAAAAAAAAAAAAAAAAAAAAAAAAAAAAAAAAAAAATAATATAAATAAGTCAAAATAAAAAGAAAAGAAACTAAAACCAAAAAATAAATAAATTAACATAAACCGAAAATAAGTGAATAAAAGAAAAAGAAACCAAAACCGAAAAACAAATAAATGAAAATAGATAAATAAAAATAAAGTAAAAAGAAACCGAAACTGAAATTGAAAATGAAACCAAATAAAAGTAAATAAAAAAAATAAACTAAAACCGAAAAAAACGTAAAATAAAAAGAAATAAAAAAAATAATAATGAGATAATAAAATAATAAAATAAATAATTAAGTTAAAATAATTAAAACAAAAATAAAAATAATGAGTTAATTACATAAATCTAAGGGTGGCAATCGAGTCGTGTTCGCATTGACCTATTTGGGTTCGCAGGTTGGCGGATTTAAATAACCTCTACCCAAACACAACCGATTTATTAATCATATCAAGAAGCTCAACCCTAACCCAAACCAAGTTACATAGTTTATTTTTAGAGGCTTATATACTTAAACGTGTTCACGTGTTGACCTATGTAATACTTGCTCAACCCAAACACGGCCCATTTATTAAACGAGTTAGACGAGTTAGACGAGTTGACCTGTTTTTGACCCAAACCTGTTTATCCTCAACCCAAACCTGTTTAACTTCATGTTTGGTCACATGCCCGTTTGGTTACTACAACCGTTTGGTCCCTGTGGACTTAACGAAAAAAACTAACCCCCGTTTGGTCAAATGACTAGTCCATGCAAAATGGACGGACAATCACATGGACGACTGGTGTACTTTTTGAGAGTTGATGACAGTAATGCCAAAAAGTGTGTAAACCACAAAAGATGATTTATGTAATTAACTCTTATTTATTAGATGTTCATAATTTAACTTCTTTCCAAATGATCTCACTTGAAGAAAATTTTGGTGAGAAATGTAGCCAAATTCCTCTTCTCTACTTTTCTTTTCTCTCACGAAAAATCTCATGAACACGAATTTATACGGCTTTCTTTCCATTTCTGTTGTCTTTTTTCAAAAATAAAACTCGAGAATGCATTGATAAAGGAGCTACTACTTTCAATAATATGCTTGATAAACCAATTTACAGGAAAAATAAATCAATTTTCCAACCAAAACAATACTCGTCACATGGTATTCTGGTCTCAGACATCCCCAGCCGGAAACTAATTACATCTCTACATTTACACATCGGTATCAAATACATATTCAGCATAAACTTGAAATCTTGGTTCGAACAATATCAACGTTACAGCAAAAACACTCCAAGCGCACAACGGAGACACATTTTATTGTGTGAGAAATAAATCCTTGAGAAATCAAAAAAAGATCAATCGACCAACACACACAGGGACACAACACAAACATCACCTTCTATACGCCTTTTCCATGTATCCATCTAATGACACTCCTTGAAATTTACAAGCATTGACAAGAAAGGGTGTCAAGTCATCTTCTTCGATAAGCGTTATTGTTCTTCTTTATGCCGCCTCTCCAGATAAAATCTCAAGTTCAGCCCACCAAAGAGGTGAGAGTCTCGGAATTGCTTGCTCAGGTGAAATTCGTAGCACTTCGCTTAGCTTTGTAACCACTTCTTCCATTGTTGGTCTCTTTCGAGCATCCTGCTGAATGCATTCTTCGATAACCTCACATACAACTTTAAGTTCGTTTTGCTTAAATGATTCCAAGGTTGGGTCGACCATGTCACTGGTGTTTCCTTTGTCCAGATATTGTGCAGCCTGTGGAGATGAATAGACCGTTATTTCACAAACTGGTTCATCAAAGAGTAGCAATTTATTATTGTATGGAGGGAGAGGGTACGTTCGTTTACATATTTTTAATATTTTTTTCTTATACGTTTATTTATGTCCGTCCGTTTATGTTTCTTAACTTTCTTTAACACCTTAATGAACAAGCATGAACAATAAATTCCATCCAATTAAGCGTCCGTGTATGAATGAACACGAACAAGCCTCCCTTCGTGTTCGTCTAGTTCGTTTACAGCCCTAGGGGTATGCTATGGGTGTGGGTGACCCATCTCCTTTCATACTATACCTATAAGTTAACGTGTTTAATCTTCAAGTATTACAGTGACTAACAAATCATTATTGCAAACATTGGTTCTACCTATCAATACTTAGTTGTCCACTTTTTTTTTTTTTGCAATGTTATAAATGATTCAAACACAAGATAAGATCATATAATTATGTTGCTAGAATGCTAAACTAATGATTTCCAGAAAAATATAAAATAAATATGAAGATGGTTAGTCTTACCCAAGCTACAAGAGGTCCTTGATGGTCTGAATAAGGAAGCTTGCCAGTAATGATTTCAAGCATTAAGACACCAAAATAGTACACATTTGTCTCCGTATCAATGGGTGGCGGTAGTGCAGAATGTATTGATTCCGAATCCTTCGGTTTTGATATTAAATCTTTCCAGAAACCCATCTCCGCTACCTAAAAGACACATTCTCTTAGAAGGCAAGTATTACAATGTCACACTATATACGATACAAATACACGACATTTGTTTCGGACGGGACCTCAACCCATGATATCACTAGGCTATAAGCCGTTTGGTTACCCATTTTCTTATTAACCACCACTAATATTATATTTAACAGGTCAAATTAAAAATTAAATATCTAATTTAAAATTTCGAATGGGTAAAAGAAAAAAAGTACACAGAGAAATAGGAAACTCATCAGATGGGTCAAACGGTTGGAATGACTTGTTTTATTATGTATAACTTACTGATCGAATTGTTTTATAATATAGAAATGTGTTATCGTTCTAAAACATAAAATATCTTACTTTGGGTGCATAGTCATCGGTCAGGTAGATAAATGTTGAGGTGAGGTTGGTGTGAGGTACAGGAGGATTCAACTCATGCATGTACTGGACACAATACGCGGTTCCCATGATAATCCTCATCCTTGAACTCCAATCGAGATGCTCAAGTTCCTTAACTGTTGAAATCACCATCATCATTTAATTTCAACTAAAAAGCATGTGTTGATGGATTTTTCTGAATAATGATAATAAAAAAGAGGTTATCACCATGAAGATGCTCTGAGAGAGAGCCATTAGGAGCATATTCGAACACCATCATCCTAGCAAAAGGTTCATCCTCCTCGCAGTAACCAACCAGGTTTACAAAGTTTTTGTGATTCACCCGTGACAACGCATCAATCTATACAATTCAGATATGTTAGATAAAAGTTAAATGAATATTGGGTAGTGGCTAACACTAAAAGTAATAATCTTTAAAACATTTACTTATAAACGGATCAATATGGATTATCTTTTATCCTAACAGGTCAAATTTCTCAAGTCAAATAATGTGAGTAACCTAGTTGAAAGCCACTGAAACTCTAATATTTTTGTGAATACAACCTCCTAACTCCATAAAGTTTAGAGATTATCACTATAATAATAATGTTTATATAGTTATGATTTAACCATTTTGGGCGGTTACCCAACCGGCCTGACGCGTACAAAAACATGCAATTCTTTAATGTGTACCCCTTATCCGCCCCTCATAGCCACCTCTAGTTAACAATTGTATAGGTAAATAAGCAAACCTTCTTCCGGAAGGCGAGTTCAGAACGTTTTGACCAATCTTTAAGACTGGAAATAGTGGTTGATGCAACACAGATCTCAACTCCACTAGATAATGTTCCTTTGTATAGTGTATAACCTTCTGTCGTCTGAATAATGTTACTGAAATCCTCACATGCTGTTTCTAGCTCAGTCCGGTTGAGCTGTGGAACACCTGCACACATCCAGTATTTTGACTATGCTTCATAGTGTATCCATGATATACACAGTTTAGATGTTAACTATGACATAATCGGTTATTTCCTCAAATTTAACATATTTTACAAAACACCTAACACTAGCGGCGGCAAATTGACGAGTTCAATAACCGGTCAAACCATTAGATAATTTGTAAATGTTGGGTCAAGCTTGCCTGGAATTTATGATGTCAAAATTTGTTTATATCTTTATAAATACATAGTGTGTCAAACATGATAACACATGTAGTATTACTACAACATTAAACTTGATTATTTCAATAAAATCATTTAAGAAGTTTAATGCATTATAAATACACTTTGGATTTTCATCTTGCTTGACCCAATTCCTTGTGTTTTCTTAAATTTATTTTATTTTACAAACTTGACCCGTTCGATATAAAATATTGACCCAAATCAAGAAATTCATTAGTAAATGGTTTGTATCCCGATCTCCAGTAAACCCCACAAAACGTGATTATTACAGCTTTCAAAAGTAAAAGCAACATCTCCTACACCATATTTCATTACAGCAGACTACGTGATTCTATTTATTTAGTATCACATAACCAATTTCAAAATGCACATCCGAAGAGCCACATAATCGTTTAGTTGTACCCATGTTCATATTAAAAAATAAATGAAGATATCGAAGTCACAAAAATAAAGATTACCGGTGACAAAAGCTTTCTGTAATTGTCCACTAATACCAGTCCTCCAAGGAGCTATGGTCTTTACAGCTTGACTTCGACACACGCACCAGAGAGATATGGCAATGATTATCAGGAAAAGTAAGCAACAAGATATTATTATAACTAACACTTTCCACTTTTCCGAATTATCTTCTTCTGGAGGCTGATTTGTTGGTGGTTCACCGGAGTTTTCAGGAGTTTCTTGAACCTTAGGTTTATGGAGATTTGATGGTGGAGGTGGTGTATGTTCCTTTCTCATGGGTACAGCAGGAAATGATCCACTGCTTCTACTAGTCGGAAGAGCTATGATCTTTGGTGGCCCAATTCCATCATTAGGAGAAGGTGCAGCTGCTAAGTTTGGAGATTCTTCTGCTAGTTTACGACGTACAACATTTTGGACCTTCTCCGGTTCTAATTCACCTACTGATGATTCAGACTTGTAATTAGCAGAAAAACAGTAGTTACTTATTCTATTGATAATGATCCACAAGTGTCATCTCTTGTTGTTGTTAAACAATACAATCGCTTCAAGAAAATGCTTAATGTATAAAAAATATGCGATGCGTTTGATTAGCTTACGTTTTTCAGGAATACTGCAATCGTCCGAGGAGCTCTTGCGAAACCTGATAAATAAGAGATGAAAAGGAAACATTATTAGACTACATTTAATAAGGGAAAAAAAAAAAAGAACATGTGATGTTACATATGCTATAGATACTATGTCTTACAGTTGCAAAGGGTTGAGGTAAATATTAGCGGTTACTTTGATTTGTATTAGAAGAGATTCAGTTTTCTTTTGATGTTTGAAAACTTCCTGCCATATGCTGTCCATAATACGAAATAATAAATAGACATTTTCCTCTGTTAATATAACTAGGAAAAAGAATGAAAATTACATAGTGAGTAGTTATTGCACAAAACTTCATCACCATTCACTTAATTAAATATTGAAATAAACCCAAAACAGTTCGGTTAAAAAATATGCTGATAAACATGAATTTGGTGATTTTGCTTGAAACTTTGAAAGCTTGTGAACTTGATTGTATCAAGAGTGCGTTTGGATGTCCTATCTGAGAGTAGTTATCTAATTGACCCGCAATAGTGGTTTGATCCCTTATCTTAAACACGCACCACCATGATAAGTCATTAGAAAGAACCTTGAACAGTATAAGTGCATCCAGACACAATCTTCTCACCAAATCCGTTATTTCAACTGATTCTCGAATTTAAATATTTAATATCAAATAAGCCATTTCGAAGGCACATGCAAACACACACACTAAGAATGCATATTGAAATTAATGATTATAAATGTAGAATGAGTAGTGACCGAAAGAATTTGAGAAGCCTCTTACCAGCGTCCAAATTTTCTGTTTAGACATCCAAAACCATCAGCAACAAGCGATAAAAGGTTTTCATCACAGTGCATTTCATACAAACAGTTGAGAGTCTTGAGTTCCATTGGAATTGATCCTTCAAGTTTGTTGTTACAGAGCAACCTAGAGTATACAGATATGAACAGTAAGATAGTTGTTTGTAATTTAATTAAAAAAAAAAAAAAAAAAAAAAAAAGTATACGCTAATATACACATTTTCAAGTACTGAATGTAGGTGCAATATGCTGTAAAATAACTAACAATTTCTCTGGTATTAATATTATTTCAAGGATCCATCTTAGTTCTAATAGGGTATTCAGATGGATGTTTTCAAAATAATTAATGAAGTCACATTTATCTAAACCAGAGGGATAATTATGTAATTTAACCTTCTAATAACCGGGTATTTTGTAACAATACCAATGTTTCTCCATATATCTGAATGTTTAATATATGTGTCACCACCTACTTATTGCAATATCACTTTAAATGATCAACCAAACACCCCATAGTTTTGCTCTCCACAATTGAACTGTGTTTCCTATTAAGAAAGAGAGCAGTCTAATGTGTTCAAATCCATTATATGCAGTCTATGTTTAAAACCAACATAGATTGGATAATATGTATGGAATATACAACCTGCATCTTAGTGCTCTAACCATTGTTTATGACATGTCAAGATTGGATAATATGCATGGAATATACACATGTATTTTATTTATGGAGAAACAGTTAAATACATCTAAAAGCCACAAAGAGTAATATCAGTATAGTGAACTGGTGCTTAATATGCATGAGTATGTGATGATTACAAATTTGCCATCAAAAGTTTGACATTATAAAGTCAAAGGATGATGACTGATAGAGAACAGAGGGACTGACTTATTTCACTTACAACCGTTTTAGCGAATGCATCCGTCCAAATTCTGATGGAATATGTCCACTCAAGTTATTATCTCTCAAGTCTAATACTTCCAACAACTTCAGTTCACCCAGCTCTATGGGAATAGCTCCAGAGAATTGATTCTGTGAGAGGATACTAGTGATAGATGAAAGAGTGTCAAAATAGGAAGAAAAACAATGCATCAGAAGTTACGACAATGTATTTTTTAAACACTACGACGTTATCTTAGTCCTACAAAAATTTCATTACTAAGTTATCCATTGAAAATTGCAACTGTAGTGGTAAACAACAGAACTAGTTTGCACAAATCCGTTACTACCTATTAGTCTTTTGCGACCGAATCTTTTCTCACACAACATGTTTTTAAAGCCATGTATCATTTTTAACACTACAATCTTCATGGAAAGGATTAACCTTCCGGTTTACACAATTTCTTCTAGGTATTTCTTATTGATTTTAACCATTCATCGGAAATGCGATAGGCAGGTTATAACATCTTCCATAAACACCATGGGTTTATATATAAGATGTATGTTATATAAATTCTCATCCACACAAAGTAGCAATGTATTTCCCTCTAAAAAAGATCAACTCATTTCTCAATTACATTTCATGCATCATACTTTCAGAACATTGATACAAATAATCTATTAATCACTTTACATTGTGGGGTTACAATGGAAAAATATATTAAAAAGCAAAAAATTAACCAGACTCAATATAACAGAAAAGAACTCACAGGCGTCTCAAATGCTTGAGGTTCCCTATCTCAGGTGACAGTACTCCTTCCAAAGATAGCCCTTTAAGATCCCTACAAACAAAACACAAAAACATACATCACAACAAACATTTTTACCGAAATAAAAACTCAATATATCGTCTATCATAGGCACATATGGAGTCCCATAATAAACATGTATTCTAAGAGCAAAAAGTAGAGTGATGAACTTACAACACTTGAACATTACCATCGACACAATGCACATTAGCCCATGAACATGGGTCAAGGTCATCAGGATTCCAACTTCTAAAGGCGCCATATGGATCATGAGACACTCCGGCCCGAAAATCCAGCAATGCCAGAACTATATCAGAACGAACAGAAACAATTATGCTTACATGCACATATATGAATTTAGAATAACTTAATGAAGTACAGTAGTTATCGTAGAAATGATTAAGTTACCCTCGGAGTTAAGCGAATAACAACTCCACCAGTTGAGTAAGAACGGAATTAAAGATAAACGGAGTTTATAAGTTGTCCATCTAACCCCCATTGAGCACAGTGGAGGCAGCAATGGTATTGCCAACAGCCAGCTTTATACGCCGATCAACCCCCCTTCGAGTAACGAATTACAAACACCTCAGACTAATCACTAAAACCAACAACCCTTCCCTTTTTTTAAAAAAAACAATTACAAAGAAATATGAATGTATCTATAGAAAAGATTAAAAGAAAAAAAATCCCTGAGAAAAAGCTATATTATAAGAATACAAATACCCCTTTTCAACTTAATGATCAAATTGGGGTCCCTCATTTTATGGGTTTCTAATATAATATAATACCAGAATATGGCTTGAATTGAAACCTGGGCAAGAAAAAAAAAATATAAAAAAGATGAGTATTTGAGAAAGACAAGATGAAAGGAAAGAATAACCTGGAAAGCAAGCAATGTCATAAAACTTACCACATATAAAAAAAGGACAAAAGGGCAGTCAATTCAAAAATTTTTTTTTGAATGAATGACAATGTGGGTGAAAAAGAGACTGCCCCTTTTCAGGATGATCTCAGAGGAACCTCTCTTCGACCATCTTTTCTGAAAGAGGGGGAGGGAAATAAATGTTTTTGTTTCTTTCTGGATAATTCAAGATGATCAAATGTTTCTCTCTCTCTCTCCAAACAACAACGACAACTCCCCCACAAACAACATCAACAACAACAAACGTCATTTTTTCTCTCTCTATTATTTTATTTCATATTTTACCTCTTTTTTTTATTTCTTTATATACTTTCCATTATCACTCACGTCTTTCCAAAAACAGAAAGAGGTCTTCAAAATAACATAATGCATTTTTTACACGTATACATTTAACATTAACCGCCTATTTTTAGCATTTCAACTTTTATCATAACTATCATCCCTTTATTTATTTACTTTTAGCATTTTTTTTTTTGCCTGAAGGTATCCCATTACCTAAGTCAGTCTATCCTTACCGAACCAAATAACTAAAATTGACACTATTTTATCAAAATGGACATGGTAAGCAAATACATTTGCTCTCCAATCTTGCTCGCTACTTATGCCATTTTTTCGGTGACACGTGTAAGTGGCAAGCAAATTACTTTGCTCGTCATCCTTTTTGATCTTCATCATAACCCATATTCTTGTGACATCTGTAAGTGGCAAGCAAAATAATTTGCTCTTCATCCATGTTGCTCGTCATTTCATTTCCATTTTGGTGCTGAAGATGAAATTAAAAAAATCAGTCTTATCCAAAAAAAAATTCTAGTAAATGTCGCTTTGTTTGACATTTTATCCTAATGTTGTTAAATTATCATTTATTCGTTCGAAATGTACTCATCTTTTATCCAAAATGTACGAATTTAACTCAAAAATTTACTTTTATGATTCTCATTTATCACAATTGTACCTTATGCATTTTATAAATCATAGGACTATCAGACTAAAAATTACAAAACACTAAAGATTAGAGAAAATCATAATAAAAAAAAAACTTATAAGTTTTTATGGAAGTTTCCGGTATACAATGTTCAGTTAATGGTGGTCGTGGTTAACATTCTTTTGTCAAAAAAGGGTAGTTACAAAAGTATATGTTCGCAATAAGTCTGGTTTAGATATCACCGGGATGATCCGTTTATCATACATAATTCAACCTGGAAACCAAGTGTTGGAAATAAACAATGATAAGAGTTACAGTATTTTATCAATTTTAGGATAAAATGTCAGATAAAGCGACATTTACTAGATTTTTAAAGCCCTAAACATAGGTAAAAATAACTTCTTTCAAGAAATCATGGCCTCGATATGTGAAATTAGGTATTAGGTGTCCATTGATAATCAAATACGTAGTAGGTGTCCATATATATAAGTGTCATTTAAAGTGGTAAAAACAAGCACACAATTCGACTGAATTTGCTAGGTTCAAGTTTCATTTTAACTAAGTTTAAACAACTTTCAACACTATAAATCTAACAAGGTGATACAAAATAATGCGTGATAAGTTAAATATAAGTGAAATAGAGTATGATAGGATGCTTACATGAAATTGGAGTGATGGCGGTCAAGAAATGCATAGAGAACAACCCAAAACTATAAGAAAACCCTAACTTTAGCTTCCAAAACCCTAGCTTTGCAAACCCTTTTTGTGTAAACCTTAAACCAAATTTTCCCAACAAAACTAACCTTGTTCTCCACCCTAAGGCTGACAAAAATGCTAGAGAGAAAGGTGAGTGATAAGTGTTTGAATGTGTGTGAATTATGGCTACAAAAGAGGTCTTATATAGTGAATTTAATGGTATGGTCAATTGGCATCTTTGGAGTCACAGGATTTTGCAAGACCAAATGGAGCAAGGGGTCACATGACTCCCCTTGGAGCGGTGTGCTAGCACCGGGAGGAGGGGGTGGTTATAAGGCTTGGTAACTTACTATGATAGCATGCTTGAGGTAACTTTGAAGTCTAAGATTGAAAACTAAGTGTTTGTATATACACTATGGGAGGGCCGGTTTTTGATACCAAATGGGGGAGGGGAAATTCAAATTTTGAAATTTATAAGGGTAAGTATGTATATATAAGAAAGATGGTGAATTGTTGGGTAGTTTGTGTAAGCATGCATGCAATATGATGCAAGTTTGGAAGACTTAAGTGAAGTTTATAAAACAAATTTAAATGACTTATAAAACATGCTTATGAGAGTTTATTGTACTTACTTGATGTAGAATAAACTTAGTCTAGTGTCGGTATACGTTCAAAGTTGTTTGTTGTACACAAGATAACCTAACGGTTATACGTTAAATCAAGTATTCACGTGTTCGAAGTAAAACGTTCAAGTTTATGGTCCAGTATTAACCTAAAAATGTCATTTGTTACAATAGCCACCTCAGCCCTTTAATACGCAACATACGTGTAAACACAAACTATATTTAGAAACTTGACTTGAGTGTAGACCAGATTGACATTAAAAAAAATATATATTAGAGCACCCATAATTGTGAAACTTTTTAAAGGTTTATATCATGCAAGTTATTAACTTATAAACCTTTTTTACTTTTATTAACCTATGTTTGTTAGATAAAACCTTTTAGAAATTATAATCATTAAATTATAAGAAAGTCTAAAATTATAAACTTATTCATGTCACATAGACATGAACTAAACGTATTTTTCAAACTAAAGACAAGGCTTTATATTGTTTTAGACCTTTTCTTGAAACTCTCATTGTAATTACCCTTATAAAGATAATCATAATAAATGCTTTAAAAAATCAACAAAAATATCACACACCAATCCAACAAAAAAAAGTATCATGTAATTGCAAAAACCGTGCCTATTGTACATTCAAAATGCAGCCATAGTCACTACCTTTTAAAACGTGCTTAGGCTATCCTTGCGAAAAATCTTGGCTGTGGACACTAACCATAATGTTTAATATGATACTGCGTAATACTATGGTAAAAATTTTATATATTAACAAACTAACTCATTCTATTTTCCCTACATGTCAAACACTCATTCTGCTTTATTTAATATGATTTCGGTTTTCATTTCGCTTAATCAGTGAGAAAGCATAATGAGATTATTTTGGT
Source organism: Artemisia annua (assembly GCA_014162995.1). Taxonomy (NCBI): domain Eukaryota; kingdom Viridiplantae; phylum Streptophyta; class Magnoliopsida; order Asterales; family Asteraceae; genus Artemisia; species Artemisia annua. The sequence continues at coordinate 149,166 of LBNU01007366.1, forward strand.
AATATCTAGGGTGGAGTGACAACAAGAATCATACTAAATAAAACATAATGAGTTTTTCAAAAACAGATAAAGTACTATTGAGTTTTTTTATTAGTAAACAGAGTTCTTAAAGCTTTTTCATGTAGTATTCACCCCAACAAATTGTTTACTTCCGGTCATTCTCTTTTGAACATTTTTTTTGTCAATTAATTTTGAATTAAAGCATCCACTCAAGTAAATACAAGTGATAATACACAAAGCACAAGTATGTAAATCACAATGATTTTAAGGTCAACATATTTCTTACATTACATACAATTAATACACCTCATCACCAATTAATATAAGTCAAAAAACACAAAGTACAAGTATGTAAAGCACAATGAAATCTTTTACTTCCACAAGGAAATATTATAAAATGAAATCTGTCGAGCCTCTTTTTCCTTCCAACAACCTTTCTCCCTCCAGCCTCTTTTTTCTCCAGAACCTCTTTTTTCACACATATGCAATATTTTTCACACCTATCAGATTCAACCTGGATTTATAATATTTTTTCTTTGTATAAATTTTTCACACCAATACAATATTTTTCACACTTATACAAAATCTTTTTTCTGTAGAACCTCCCTATGTTCGTCTTCCTTGATCAAACAAAAAGAAAAGAAAATAATATAAGATAGAAAAGAAAATAATATAAGATGAAAAGAAAACAATCAAGAACTAAAAAAATATCTACCATGCTCTAGCTGTTATTTTTCGACACAACTATACCCCTCACTATCACTCCACAACGCCATCTACACCTAAACAAAGACTCGAACCAAACCGAAATAAATCAAAAGGATATCAGTTTTTTCTACATGTTTAGAGAACTTGTAGATCTTAATTGTGTGAAAATAACCCATCATCGATCTATTAGAAGCTTAGCTCCTATTTTATATCCGAAAATGGTTACGAAAGAACAAAAATAAACTTGTTTCATTCCTTCCTTCTTTCGGTTTAAACAAAAAACAAAACAACAAACCTAACCTGAGACCCCAATTAAGAAATCTTGAAGCATGATACAAAAGTCCGTTATAGGTTGGAAGAATCGAGCAAAAATGTTTGAAGTTTTTTTTTGGGTCCGGTATGTTAACAGAAAATAAGAGTGTCATATGTGTTTGAGATTCGAGGTGTGATTTAGGAGGAAGAAGAGATCTTTTGTTTTCAAAGTAATTGTTTGGGTGGTTGTGTTTGGATAGAGAGAGGCCGATGAATTTTATTTATTTTAGGGTTTGTTGTAATGTGAAAAAATAGAGCATTTAGTTTCTTATTACCCTATATGATGGACTGAATTGGTGTTGGGTTATTACAGACTATTAACAAATGCTAAAGGATAAATGAACGTTGTCTCTCCTTTCTCTCTCCTTTTTCTCTCCTCTAACAAACTTCCCGTCAATTTCCACCATTAAAAGCTCGTATGTTCTAATAAATGAGCTTTATTCCGTAGTGCATTAATAAATGAACTTTCTCTCTCCTCTCTCCTCTAACAAACTTTCCGCCAATTTCCACCCATTAAAAAGCTCGTATTTTCTACAATTCTGCTCGTGTTAGTAGGTTTTTTACTATTCCTATCCGATCATTAGATTTGGAATTTCATTCCGCACACTATGATATAATTTTCCCCAAAATCTACCATGTAATTGATTTGTTGATTTTGGCGCTAAAAACGCAAATTTTAACAAATTGAATGATTTTATGTAATAATGTCTATTTGATTCGATTGTTTAGTTTTTTAAGCATGTCTAACATGAAAAGACTAAATAAACGGCAAATTAGGCCTCCACAGAAATTAAATGATCATGTACCTGGAAATATGAGTCAATCGCGTACTGTTGCAAGTAATAAGAAAGATGTAGATGGGGATGGGGGAAAATAAAGTTGTTAATGAAATGGTTATGAATAAGAAAGATGAGATAGTTGGGGATGATTTTGGTGGTTTGAATGGAAAGGAAGACATTGTTGGGATTGTTGATATGTCAATGACTGTGACTAGTGAACCAATTGGGGTTGATGAGCAAGGTTCTGAGCAGATAGCTATGGAGTGCAATGTAAGTCCTACTAATCTTGTTGATACAATTCATGTTACTAACATTGATGGTGAGAAGACTGTTAAAAGTAATTAATTAAATAAGGATAAGTGTGACAATAAAAATGAATATAACACATATGCTAAAATGCTTAAGAAGGATGTTAATACTTTGAATAAGGAACTTGTGTACATTGCCCCTAATGTGAATAAAGATGGAGAGGCAACAGTTGTTTTTTATGAAGAAATTGTGAAAAAAGGTAGTTTAAAATGGGTTAAAACAGTGTGTAGTTACTTTGTGGGACAAAATATGAGAATACATGAATTGAGGTATCACATTAGAAGGATGTAGAGTAGATATGGTATTGATGCGCGTGATGTGTCGTTGCGGTTTAGCAGTTTAATGCCTATTCAAGTTTTATATTTATATTTAGCCGACTTATCAATAACACACACACTTAACGAGCAGTGTACCCGGTCAGTTTGCATATAATGGTAAGCAGAGTGTCGATCACTAAGAGTGGAACGTATTATCTAATTCTCCTAGTCAGTATTTTAATATCTAAGTTAGCTTTACAGTCTAATCTAATGATAGGGTGTTCAGCCTTAGAGACTGCCACGGTTTGGTTATCTAATTAAACAGTAAATACTAATGAGAACTAATCAGCGAATAGCATACACGTACACAGATAGATAGTAGATACAATAAGAAGACCTGTCCTAATAATTAAGATAGCTTGTCACTTGTTTTATTGCTAGTTTTATATGAAGTGTATAAAATTAATCCGTACTCGTTGGCTATTATATCGGCGAGTAAACCCTTAATGATTACTTATGAATATCCTACTCATCCAAAGACATCGGAGTAAGTAGGCGAGGAAGGAGTATGGCGGCTCAGCAGTGCTCAGCTAGACATGGAGGTAATTAATGCACTAATATAAGGAAACCAAAGACATCAAACATATAAACTTTAATCGATGGGAAAGCAATTTTAAGGCGGGCATTTGATTATTGCGTACTCACAAACTACCGGCCATCAATCCTGATGGATTCAAAGCTTACTATTACAATAAAACAAAACTACTTAATGAATTAAATACATGCAGGACCTTCTTACAGCTCTAAGATCTTCGTTTGGGGTGTGTCTTGTGTTGCTTGTTCGTCTGAATTCGTCTCCTTAGGGTTATGGTGCACACAAAATTCGTCTAGGTCTTGGGGTATTTATAGTTTCTGTCTGAGGGTTCGATGCGGCGCATGTAATGATGAGATGCGGCGCATTTACTTAACTTCGCGTGGGGTCCAAGCTTATTATATTCTGGAATATTCGTACACCTCCTTTAGATGCGGCGTAACTTGAATCTTTATGCGGCGCATGTCCTTCAGTTGTCTTGGATTGTTTCTGGTGAAGTCTTGATAGTGATACGCCGTATGTCAATTGTGTAATGCGGTGTATCTGGAGTAGAACGAGCTTGATCTTCTTCTTTGACCAGAGTTTCATATGCGGCGCATGGTAGAATTCCATGTGGCGCATTCTTCAAAGTTAGGCAATGGTCTTCGAATTCATCTAAGTATAATATTGCGGCGTATCTGTTGAGTGAGATACGGCGCATCTTCTGGGTTTCAATAGACTTTTGACATCTTGCTCATTTTGCTCCGTAATTAGTCCAAAATCGCCAAGTTTCACCTTTTACCTGTTTTTACCTTAGAATCACTAAAGTAAACATTAAAGCACCGATTCTCATACATAATAAAGTAAAACAAGTTAAACAAATAGGATAAATGATGCTAATAAAATGTACTTATTTGAGTTCATTAAATACCCCCCCACTTGAACTTTACTTGTCCCCAAGTAAACCTTAAATTTAATCTTATGAAAATGTATCCTAAAAGGTATTAGGATTTGTTTTTAATGGTTAAGCATGTATTCGTTTTATCATAATCATACAACCAACCACTTAACGAAGTAGAAACAAAATAATTTTTTCAGTATAAAACAATTCTAAATCGTTTAGTTGCTAGTTGTGACGAATATTCTATCATAAGCTTGACAAGTATACGCATCTCCCCCACTAAAGCCAAGGAGTAACAAGTCTAAAGCGGTAAAATGGGTTAGTAGGTTAAGGGTTGATCATTCTTTTTAATCTCTATCGATCTCATATTCCAGAAAAGGCGACAAAATCACCAATACATGATCGAATCCACGACCACGATACTCGCAATTGCTCAATTCCTTAACTCGAATAAGCTAAAGATAGGACCAAGTAATCTTCACCAATAATATTATATCAAAAAGGGCGACAAAATCAAAAATACATAGCCGAATCTACGACTACGATACTTAAGATTGCTCAAATCCCTAATCTCAATAAATCAAAGGTTAAGATGAATAATGATATAGGGTATGGATAATATTTGTTATGTAAATTGGTGTAAAATAAAAATAAACAAAACGGATAGATTAAAATCCTGTAGGATCGTAACAAAGTGTTGATTCATGTGGTTTCGGGTGGTCTTGGAAGATGAAAGAACAAGGTAACCATGGTTGATGTTAGAGAGAGAGAGATTAGAGAGGGGATGTTTCTAGTGAGAGAAAATACACTTAGTGTGTGTGTATTGAATGAAACAACCAACCTTTCCAAATGGGGTGGAAAGGCTATATATATACAATTACAAGTATAGTGCCTCATGAAATAGGCTGTAGAGCGAGTACAGTGGGTGAAGACCTGACTCATTCCACGAATACTATTTACATATTAAATATCTATTAAACTAATATCTAACTAATGTTAATATAAATACGAGCTATCTCAATGCTATTACATTCTTGTGGTGGCCGAGTCTTCAATAGGAATATTTGTATTCCTAACAATCTCCCCTTAAGCGAGGTCACCTTTAAAGATTAAGATCTTTGTCATCAAGCATTCTTGTGATCATGTAGCTAGTAGTATTGATTCTTCATGTTTAGCACACTTTGTACTTCATGCAATGATATTGTGATTTGAGTTTCCTTTGGTATGTGTGATGTTTGATCTTTCTTTGAGATCATTAGCCATCGTAAATCTCCAAGCTCATCCTTTGTTGTATCTCCTTCATGTGGAATAGTGACTTTTGAACCGTCATGCTCACACTCTTCTGGATTAGGAGACTTTTCATCAGAGTTGCGGAAACATTGTTGTTAGTCTCTTCAACTTTAATTGTTGCAAGTCTCTCGTCATTAATGATAGAGAACGAATATGGCTTTGTCATTCGTTCTGCGAGGACGTACTACCCTCCGGTTTTGTGAAAAACCGACCTGTGATCAGGTAGAATCTCCTTTTAAAGAGGACTCTCCTTGACAGGAATTTCTAGCTTGCAGTAATGAATCTTCCAAAGAAATCACTTCGGAATCATCATACTAAGCATGTTCTCTTGCCGGAACGTNTCTCCCCTTAAGCGAGGTCACCTTTGAAGATTAAGATCTTTGTCATCAAGCATTCTTGTGATCATGTAGCTAGTAGTATTGATTCTTCATGTTCAGCACACTTTGTACTTCATGCAATGATATTGTGATTTGAGTTTCCTTTGGTATGTGTGATGTTTGAGCTTTCTTTGAGATCATCAGCCATCGTAAATCTCCAAGCTCATCCTTTGTTGTATCTCCTTCATGTGGAATAGTGACTTTTGAACCGTCATGCTCACACTCTTCTGGATTAGGAGACTTTTCATTAGAGTTGCGGAAACATTGTTGTTAGTCTCTTCAACTTTAATTGTTGCAAGTCTCTCGTCATTAATGATGTTCATTCATAATGATTTGGCAGTGTGAGCATGAGGTATGGAATGACACGATTCAGCTGGAATTGGGTATCACCATCACCATCTTTATATGTTCCTGAAATAAAACAGTTAGCAATAAAGATAGAGAACGAATATGGCTTTGTCATTCGTTCTGCGAGGACGTACTACCCTCCGGTTTTGTGAAAAACCGACCTGTGATCAGGTAGAATCTCCTTTTAAAGAGGACTCTCCTTGACAGGAATATCTAGCTTGCAGTAATGAATCTTCCAAAGAAATCACTTCGGAATCATCATACTAAGCATGTTCTCTTGCCGGAACGTCTCAAAGCAGATAGCACGATAGAGTGAATCGGTGAATTGATATTCACTGATTGATGAGAAATTGATTTATATAAATCACTCGCGTGTCACATAATAAACATTTTCAGACATGACGAGAGTTTTGTAATTTGAATCACATTTCCATAAATAAATACTTTTGTTTAAGAAAGAACACCAAGTCAATGTGCTTGAAAGAAAGTAGGTTAGCACATTGAAAGGTTTTACAAAAGCATCCGTCAATCCATATCCTGGAACACGTTTGATTCAAGACTGACTCGCCCCATTGTTGCTTTCCAGTTGTCACTTGATCATTGATCCAAGATGGATCTCATATGTCACCTACCAATAGCTTGAAAGATGTTCGCTCTAGAAGGATTTCCATCGTCATTGTGAATAATTGCATATCACTCAGATGTTCTGGCAATACCACAAGGATAATGCGTAGGACTCTTAATATATCTTCTTACTTTCCATGGTGTATGAAGCAGTAAGCATATTGGAAGTGTGTCCTAATGAGATTTATGGATGATCTCTTGGCTCTAGACTCAATTGTGCATTTTGATCTGCTCTTGGAGACTTGGGAGGCGTCTCCTGTTTAGGTACCAACATGGCTCACAATGTGCGATCGATACATTGCACAGGGTTCCCCGTGAGAATTAAACAAGTCCTTTTAAGAGAACTTGAGTAGCTAGGAAGTTTAGTGCAGTGCGTCACTGGGTCCATGACGTCTTGTCTTCAATACCGGTGTTACCTTAGTAACCACCAGTAGCATATGAATTGAACCCGGTTTCTGCCCTAAGGTTGAATAAATGGAGGGCTATTTCTTTACACCCTTTCTCATTTCGTTTATTTTTAATTCTTCAACCCCTTCAGTGCATACCGAGACTTCATCACTAGAACCTTGTTGGGTTTGTTCCAGTCCTAGCTCTATCTCAGTCGGCATTCTTCCCTTTCTCACTTTTCTCCTTTTTTCAATCATTCCTAAGGACTTCTAATCTATCTAGAGGATTGTCCCTGGGAAGATCCTTCCGGTTCTGGTGGATCATGGGAACTCATACCTTACCTTAACCATCCTTATAACTCCGTGCATTAAAGTAAATGGCCGGTCTTTGGTATTTTTCCATAAACGCCTTTTGCTCCCCCTTAATATGTGCTTCGGTATTCGAAAGAGTTTAGCACATATGAGGGAGCCTATTATTGAGTCCAAAAGATCACATTTGATTATCAAATTTCATATTTAAATCACATTCTCTCCCCCGATCAAAAATTTCAAACCTTTTGAGATTTTGGATCTCAATTGATTTAAATAATTTGGAAAACTTTTGGGAGAAAAATGTGGTCAGTTTTAATATTCTAATAAAAGGAACCTTTTTATGCCCCCCCTCAATCTGTGAGGGAGGTGGTTATGTATCAGAATTGATGAGTTTACAAAAGATTTGAAGTTTTTAACGAAAAACTCTTTGAAAAATTCTCATACTCACACATAACCATCGCAAGTTGTTTTATTGCTTATTATGTACAAAGTGTTGCGTTTTGATGATGTTATAAAATTTTGAAATCACTTCCCCCTCAATCAATGACCCATTTATATTTTCGAAGACAAAATTGTTGGCATTGATTGAGTGATTAATTTTATGAAAACTTTTCATTTTGATTTCCAAAATTTCATGGTATCACCAAGTTTTGCACAAATACTTTCCTGAAGAATCATAAAATGGAAAGCATTTGCGTATGCAAAGAAGACTTCTCTTCTTAAACGAGAAATGACGCACTGAAGCGTACATCAGATCGGAAAGGCAAGAATATAAAGTAATTGAAGCCTTTGTTAGGAATAGCCGTCTTTTTGGAGACAAGCTTTCCCCCACAATGAGGTCCGGGTCGCTATCTGACGAGATAGCAAGCCATAAAATTAGGCCCGGGTTACAGTCTGAGGTAACTGTAAGCCATAATTTTAAATCTGGGTTACAGTCTGAATTAACTGCAAGCCATTTAGGCATGTTTTGAAAACATTTTGAACTTCTGTTCAAACTTCATTTAAATACCCGTGTCATTATTGAACGACATTTCTAGGACCGTAAATGTTATCGATGCCAGAAGACATGCCTTGAAAAACTATTTTTTTGGTATTTTATATTTTTCTGATTTTTATGGTTTTTATATGTTTTATATTTTTCTATTTACAATTAAGTATCATATATGTACAAAGGATACTAATTAGTTTAAGAAGATGTTGACATGAGTACCGAAATGAGAATATCGTTCAGGTCGTTGTAGAAGTCTGTAGTCAACATTTCTCAAACTTTCACCACCAAAGCTTTCGAGGCTCCTGAATGATCGTCTGAATCTGTATTTGCCATGATATAATCTTAAACGGGATTTTACAACTCTTGTGATTTAAACCGAGAGATCGATTCTTTCCCCGGATTTTACTAAAGTCAACAAAAGAAACCGAAAGATGTAATATGCGAGTTAGACTTAGAGTGAGATCTTGGATAAGTCACAATTAGCACTAAGTGTCAAGTCGCGACAAGTCAAGTTACAATAGATCCGATCGTAATAAGTCAAGTCGTAAAGATTAACTCACAATGTCAAATTACAATCAGACAAATCGAAACTACTTAAGTCACAACAATTCACCAAATTCAGTTAGTTAACAAATCACTAGAATCACACAACTGAGTCAATCGCTAGACACCAAAAAACCACTGAATTTTAGCCTCCTAATTGTGAAGCTTTCGTAGCTCAGCAATGTATCATCTCATGCTTGAATAGTTCTTCTCATCTTTCTTTGCGCTGAAGGCTGAAGTAATGCGTACCAAAAAGTATCCAGAGACCACTCCCCCCCAAGTAGTTGAAATGATGCAATCAGTCTCATTATATGAAGCTCAAAAACCCGAAGTACACACACAATCATTTGTGTACGTCTTTTGTCATCAGAAACTGTTTCTTACATCTATTCCCCCACGTAGTTGGAATAATACACCAAAAGAACGAGTTAAAACACTGATTATCTCTGCGGTTATGACATTTGTCTTCCCGGAATAACTTCAATTAAGTAGAAGTATAAAGCTCATCACGTGTACTCGTTGTGCGTTCTGATGTATGTCTCCTTCCCTCTTGCTGGTTTTGATACTTCAGAATCAGCAACACATTTTACTCACTTATACTTGAAATCTTGTGAGAAGAACAAAATTAGCTCAAATGTATCTTGTGAGATTCAACTTGTTGAAGAGCAATGTGAGCGCATCTAATTAGGGATTAACACAGACATTACACTCTCCCCTAATTAGTGTTCTCCCCCAAACTGACAACCTTTCAGATGAATGCCTTGAATATGAAGAAGTCTTTTGCTAATTAAATGCATATCGTCTTTAGTCTTCTAACACGCAGCAGAAAATGTAGAACAGACTGTAGACTCGACCTTCTTCAAGGTTGTACATTTGGGGAATAGAATATCAACATCTTCATCTCACCAAATGCTTTGCAGTTATTAAACATGCACCCAACACAAGTCGAAACGATAACACCAAAGTAACAGGTTGAAGCATTGATCATCTCCGCGGATATCAACTTCGGAATAAATGAATAAGCCCGATCACGTGAACCTATTGTGCGTCCTTGATGTACACATTCCTCTCCCTTGATAGTTATGATTAATCAGCCCGTGCCGTACACATGAAATGATAATACCAAAGTAACAAGTTGAACCACTGATCATCTTTAATTTGTTTCTTAAGACATTAAGCCCGATCACGTGAACTCGTTGTGCGTCCTTGGTGTACACATTCCTCTCCCCTGATAGTTGCAATTAATCGGAATCATCATAATGGTGTGTACATGAAGCATTAACTGGAAGCCCTTTATCACAAATAATATCACCCCTGAGAAGATTTCAATAAACCCTCACGAGTCCTGAACTGAAGTATTCAGGAGTCATGAGATGATGACTAATTGAGTTTGCTCCCCCTCAATTAGGTCATCGCATGTAAAGAGCCTCTTCAAGAACTTGTAAAGTTTCTNTGATGATGATGATGATGATGATGAGATTAACCGCGCTGTTGCGGTTTCGAGAAGCTTCTTGAGGAGGTATGACATCGCCGGAAATGGCGGGAATTTGGCCGGAGGAGATGGTGGTTGTTGGTTTGTAGTAGGAGGAGTATTTTTATGACTGTTGAAAGTTGGTTTGAATTTATGCTTTTGGGTTTTGAGGATTTATATAGTTGACCCTTGGGGTTTAGCTTATTGAGCGTTTATAGTAGCACTAAGCATTGCAGACCCCAAAACCGATCAGACCGACCGAACTGAAAGACCAACGGTCCGGTTTTGGTCCTAACATTTTTCTTATTTCAGTCTCGGTTTGATTCGGTGTGGTCCGGTCTTACGTACAAACAAACCAATAATGCCTTCTTAGACCGGACCGACCGAAGTATCGGACCGGACCGGACCAACCCGAAGCGGAGTGAACACATTCGGTCCGGTCCTCGGTCCGTACTTTTGATCTAATTCGGTCTCGGTCCGGTTTTTGCCGGTCGTGTCCAGTCTTACACCAATGCTCAGCCCTAGTTTATAGCATTGAAATTTTTGGTGTTTACGCATGTAGCTAATTTGGCTGTGAACGAGTTGAGCTTTTCGTTGACTGCTTGAGTCATGCTTGGAATTTTCTTGAGCCTAGCTCAAGTAGGTATTATGAAGGGATCATTGATTCATTATGTTATCGAGTTAAGCTGAAGCTTAGCTTATGCTTTTTGAGTAGACTTCGAACTCGGCTTGTTTGGAGTTCTGATGTGTAACATATTTTTTTAATAGCATATATGCGCAACAATACGATAGAGTTGAAGCTACACATTCGTCACACTAATGAATTGGTGATGCTAGTATGCTTATCGAAGGGACAAATGTGTGTTGTGACAACCATGGACGAAACAGGACTTAAAATGATTAGGTGCGTTTAAAAAGAAATTAAACAAGACATAAACAAAAATTTGTGAATTTTAGACAAATGAAGATTTTATAAATAAAATTAGCACTGCGTCATAAGAATTCATAATCGTCGCATGAACCCTCAAAACCCACTCTTATTCCATTCCTGATAACAAACATCTATGCCGGTGAGCTAGATGTAATGGAAAAATGAGATGGTTATGCAAATTTGATAAATACTAAAAGGTTATATGACTTATATATATTTTTTTTTAAATAGAATCAAGTTTATATATGTGGATAAATAAGAAAGATACCGAATAAAAGAAAATGTGTGTTTGATTTTTGTTTGAATAAATTTGCAAGGCATGTAATAAGTCATTTGTCAATTTCAGAATTTGGTAGTTGGCAGTTTAGCTTGCTAGGTGGCTTTGTAATGGCCTCACGAAAGACTTATGTTAAACCGAACATGATCTGTCCAATTTGAGAGAATCCTCATTCTTCATTTTATGAAGCTTTTGTTATATGGATTTGAATTCATCTTTCTAGAAATTGGGTAGTTATTCAATGGCGTAACTTGTTCAAGCTCGACATAAGTGATCTTCATTGCGTATATCGGTGTATATAAATAGTTGAGTTTTTCGTAAAGCTAGCTAGATCGATACCTAAAGTAGACGCAAGACACAAAAAACTACGTATAATTGAGCACGTTTTGACATTCATCAAGCAATTTACATATAAGTGATTACTTAATTTTTAAGGCAAATCAAACGTCACCNAAAAAAAAACACATTAGTATATGCTTCAACGCTACAATAAAACACAAACGAGTTTCATAGGTCTGTAAAATAAAATGGACTTATATACTTCCTCTGAATTATTCTCACTTATTTATTGTTCATACTTAATTGTTGTTCACGTTTTTTCATTGGTGAATATGAAAGTACTATCAAACATGCTCAAACAGTCAAACACAGCTCAACTAAAGAGTGGAACAAAATATCGGTAGTTGGCATGGCCCTTTTCGAGATTGCTCATGATCAATTGACACCGGTTTTTTTTTTCTTTTTCATTCAAATATTAACATCTTTGTTGGTATCTTAGTCACTAAAAATATGTTCGGAGTCATTTTGTATAGAAAACGGGTTTTTCTATAATTAAATAAAAATGTTCAACTTACTTATAGAATATGAAAGTCTTATATAATGTTATGTGTTTGGTGCGAAGTATTTAGGATCATTTAAGAGCGGAGAGTAGTTAGCGTTCAGCGTTGTGATCTTTAACGCTCGTCTGACAAGTAGCAAACATTTAGGAGTTGTTTTACACGTTATGATTACACATACAATTGCGTTACCAAATCGTTACTCACAGCTACTGCTACTACTCACCGTTAGTGCTATTTTTGCCAAACACATAAATGTTGAGATTATGAGCTATAAGACCGGAATAAAATAAAATGCCATTTTTCACAACTCAATTAATAACAATAATAATAATAATAATAATAATAATAGTAATGCAAACAGAACAAATATAAAATTTAGTCAAGTTAGTAATTAACAAAAGGTTTTATTTTCCCTTTGCTAGTTATAATAATAGTAATTACATGACAATTGTGTTATTAAGACTGGCAGTAATGACATGCCAAATGTGTTGTTAAGATCACTAGCTAGCAGTCACACTTTGACTTGATTTCAACTTTCTAATCTTACCATTTGTTATTTTGTATGGCTTTTTCGTAGGAAGGTCACACAGTCTCTACCTACCATGACTAAATGTTACACTTTTCTTTGAACGTGCACAGAGATATTATTCGGTTTTCAGTTTTGTTAAACTCATGATTATATAATTAATTGGATAAGAATCACACAGACGAAAAAGTAATGGCATTTGCATGTGTCAAAAACATGCATGATACTAGATCTAACGTTTGTTACTTTGTTACGTTTAAATAATTACGTTATACTACTGATCGAAGGACCAGAAGTGTGCAATACAAACAGTTTTTGCGATTACTTTTTCAAGAAACACAATTAAAAACTTTTTAAAACTTATTCAAATATATCTAAACGTTGAATATACATTGCCTGATACCCGAATTTAGGTAGAGCATATATCATTCTTGATTCTGATCTTTATTTGTCAAATCGACAAAGGGCGCTTTGATTTCCATCTTTATTGTTGCATTATCTTCGACGCGTGATTGATAGTTACATAATATAATTGCCATCTACCTGTTATTCTGTTAATGAAATTGTTGTTAGTCGCTTTCTACTGATATCAAAGATTCATACTATATTCGCACGTTTTTATGGTTTTGATCTTATCGTGCTTAATCGTTGAGTTAGTCTTCTTAAATTAAAACGCTTGTTCGTTGCATAATCAGCATGGTCTTGTTTGATATTTTTGTTGTTTCTTATTATTTCATAACCACTTCATGTAGCCTAATCAGTAATCAAGGTCTTTGCCCTTATTTAAACATGAAGATTCAAAAGTACTTCGGAGATTTTTTATTGTTTAAATGGAATATTATTGGCAAGTAAATGAAAACTACTAACATTAGTTACAGTGACAATTTTAAGACTTGGTTTGAACTTATATGTGCACAATACAGGAAGCTAAAAAGAAAGCAAGTAGACTCGGCCACTTCGATCCAGCGATAAAGATAAACAGTTAGCCATAGACGATATGTCATATTAGATTTACGCATCATCATGAGCCCAGATTATCACTTGAATGCAGTGGAGGAATCTGAGTCAAAAGATGAGAATTGAGGATGATAATGGAAATAATCCTTAACCAAAAAACGACCTCGGATGCACACAACCTCCAAACTATAGTACTATGCAACATATGCACATTTTTCTCTTTTGTGTATTGAATACTTGATCTTACGAATGTATGATGTTATTGTTTGGGTTATGTGAATCGTAAGAAAGAATAAACAAACAAAAAAAAAAACATTGAATTGAATAAGTAGAACTATTGTTTCCTAAATAGTAGTATAAGAATCAATGTTAGATGTATTTATTAATGTAGTGTTGCAGATAAATGACATCTTAGGATCCTTGGCGCAATGGTAGCGCGTCTGACTCCAGATCAGAAGGTTGCGTGTTCGATTCACGTAGGGTTCAATATCCCTCAAAACAAGGTTTATTCATTTTTGTTCGAAATCAAAATCAGTCCTAAAAAAAAAGCTCAAGAACAGTTGGCCGAACTAGGGGTCTCGGTATCACAGAACCGTGATGAAAGTTTATATGATTCTTATTTCTATAAACAGATTTTGCGAGAAAGCATTGACGAAAACACCCACTCGATCGCTAGAGGACCAACAACTTCCGACTTATGGAATGTTGGTTTTCCAAAAAAGATGATCCATATATCTTGCACTTTTAATCACTGCTTAGCTAAACACGGACTTGAACCTTGACCACCTTGATATCGATCGCTAATACATGTATGAGTCTGGATACTGAACATGCTATATATATATATATATATATATATATATATATATATATATATAGATCTTACTTTTATTCTTGATTTGGATCATAGTTTATTTTTCATATTCGTGGTTCAAAACTATTTATTTGATACAAACCTATCCAATACTAGGCTCATATTGGCTCATAAATCTAAGTGAAGAACTCATTTTAAAAGCTAACTCATAAGAGGATGGCTAAACCACCAACCAGGCCAACACACTTCCTTTTTGGTGTTGGGAATGGGTAGGGGTATTTTGAGTATATTTTTTTGCAAAATGGATTTTGTGCGGGTCGCTAAAAAATAATTAGAAAGAAAAAGAAAAAAAAAAGCCTAGGAAAAGACTTTTTTACTCTCACGTGAAAGGCGCATGATGCGTTTGACTTGCCTTTACTAACAAACGTAAAAAAATAGGATCGTTGGGTACGAAATGGAGACGTTGGGGAGGAATAATGTATTTATTTCACAATTGGGACTAAACATGGTTAAAGAGTAATTTACTCTTTGACTTATTTCAAAAGAGATGTTATTTGATTGGTTGAAGAGTATTATGGTCCTAATTTACTCAAACTATGTGTTTTTGTTTGGTGACAATAATTTTAAGACGGAGTCTTCGATATAAAGGTGTTTCTCAACTCCTGCCGGTTCTTCTAGCTTAGCGATTTATTTTCAAGCCATCAAGTTGTAATAAAGAGTAAAATCATTTCAACCCACACCAATTAATCATGAACAGAACAAATAACTTTGATAGCACATACATGTGATTCTAACAATATATGAATCGCAAGCGTTCCACTTACATGACGGGTTGCTTGAATTGCACATGCATTCCTAACGAACATTACTCTGCTTGGATGCACATACCTTTTGTTTATCTTTGAAAAAAAGGACAATCGCGTTGAGAGACGGAACATAGAAGGGACCGAAGAGGGTTGTGGCCCTTTTAAATTTTTTGACCCTGTGTACATTTTATACTCTTATATACATGATTTTAGTCATTTTTAATACAAAAATTTCAACATAGTTTACATCGGCGTCTTAAAATAAATATTTTTGAAATTGACCCCTCCACCAACGATGTTCAAGTTTCGTCCCTGATTGCGTTGACTGAAAAATGTTGTATAGCACGTTACAAGTCATTTGTTTCTCTTTGCAAAATGGCCTTTCATTAACGAAAAGGGCGTATTTATCTTAACATGTCTTAGTTAAAACTTTCTAAGCTTAGCTGGTTTTTGTTTTATTTTTTAAGTAACAAAGGTGTTATCTGCATTCCCATGACATACGTAATTACGTACATAGTACATATATTTCTTTATAAAAAAATTGAGGCAAGTTAACCCATATTTGCTTCTAATTAAATCTTGCTTGTTTAATTAACCAGGTAAGCTAAAAAAATAGAGCGGAGCCAATATTTTAAGTTAAAAGGGGTTGAACTTGACATACACATTATTGCAATATATATTACACAAAAAATGGATTTATTATTATTTTTTCTTAACCCATCATTCAATCAAACACTATATTAATTAGATACTAAGCTAAATTATAAAAGTATAGTTTGACAAGTAAATTTATTTTGGTGCTTTACTAGATTGGTTTTATATGTTTCTGAATGTTTATTAAAATATCGATATGAATAAGAAGTGCTAATTGCAAAAACTAATAGAAAATAGCTTATACTCGGAATAATTATAGTTAACAAAATGGGCTTATTAAGGGTGGTCCAGCACCTATTAGTCACCTTACTAGCTTCGTTCATGCTAAAATTTTTAACAATACGTGTGTATAATAATAGCAACGGGGCAGAGAATGTCAGAGATTGTATTTTCCATCTCCATCCCTGTTTCACACTCTCCATCTCCATCCACACCCCATCCCCGTCGAGGAATAGTTTTAAATCCTCATCCCCGTCCCAACGAGGAACGAGGATATCCCCAGCTCCCCACGAGGATTCAGCTTTTTCCATCCTTATAAAAAAAACATAAAAAATACGCAAACTCATCGAATTTATAAAGAATTTGACCCATTTTATGTCTCAAAAAACGTTATGACTCATATTTAAATTAGTTACAATGTTAATCTAATATGTATTGTATGCGAGTATTCACACAAAACACTGGTTAAGGAATATATAATAATTAGCGTTTAATTTTTTATTTTATTTATTTATTTTTTTTATTTTGAACGGCGGGTTAGTTGTTAGATGTTAGTTGTTAGTTGTTGGTTCGAGTTAGTGTCGCATCCTCGAGCAGAGATACCAACCGCGAGCCTCTCCTTAGGGGATAACCCCACTCCTATTCCCGATTCGCCTGATATCATTAGAGCTTGTGGTTCCCAAGTGAGGACTTCCCGGTCGGTCACCCAAACCGGTACTACTCTCACTTGGGCTCGCTTAACCACTTAAGCCTTTACCACTAGACCACAAGCCCCATGATAATAATTAGCGTTTAATTGTTTATACTTTTTAAGCTATTTGATCATTTAAATATCACACATGCAAATACATTACATGTTAATGCTCATAGAAATATACATACAAAAGTAAATGTTGTATGACTATACATATAATTTTCATATATTTATACATTAAAAAGATAAAAAGATGAGTTTCGTGTTCAGTGAGTGATTGATGTTATCTCTGTCCTCATCTCATATCCGGTTACGCAATTCGAGAATTCCTCTTTCCTGTCCTCATGCCCGATTAAATCGGGGATTCCTTAGTTAAGTCGGATGTGCGGATCAAGTCCCAGTCGAATACGAGTTTTTTTTCATCCCTACGTTGTGTAAGGTGGTGCCTTGTACCAAATTATGCACCGTTCGTTTCTCTTTAAATAATGTCCTCTCGTTGATAAAAATGATGCACGTAACTATTGTAAGCGCATTTATAGTTCAAACCTTAAAAATAAATAAATAAATAAAATAAAAAATCCATCTCACGTTTTTTTTTTACTTATCTCGTCAATTAATTTATTTTAAGTGCAAGTTTCTAGTTCGAAATTCTCATAATACTACGAAGAACTGACTTTGAACTTTTTGTAATAAAATATTCCATGTACGCAAGACAAAACGTTTGATGAGTTGCATCCTTTGAAAAGTGAAAAAAATTAAAAAGTCTAGAAAGCCTATAATTTAGTGTCATGTGTCCCCCACCCACTCCCTCTCCTTTTTTCTTTAATATTTTCGGTTAGAGGGCATTTTGGTCATTTGACCATTTTTTTAATTCCACCTTAAATTTCAAACGCACATTACTCTCAAACGACAAACTTTTAGAAAAAACCGATTTCACCAAAATTCTTAAAATTTAATCCTCTTTAATTTAGTATAAATCTTTTTAATTTTTTTAAACTTTTTTTTTGACATATTTATTGGGTCATGATTTTCTTGATGTTTTTGCTATTTTTGACCGTATTTTTTACCTTAAAAATTGCCAAATCATTAAATACTTAAAGCACGAAAGTTGTAAATTTTGATTCACTCTCTACACATGTTTTTGAATCACTCAAATCCGATGTCATGTGAGTAAGATATCACACGTTAAATATGGTGTTTTACTCATATTTATTGCACACAAGGTGTTTGATGAAATGTCTAGCTTAGATTTTTAGTGTTAAAATTGAGCTAAATGCACTAACTGATGAACCTATAACCTAAATGATGAACAATACATAATTTAACTGATAAACCAAACATAATCTAACTGATGAACCTATAACCTAACTGATGAACGTATAACCTAACTGATGAACTTATAACTGATGAACGTATAACTGATGAACCTCTAACTGATGAACCTCTAACTGATGAACCTAATAACCTAACTGATGAACCTAATAACGTAACTGATGAACTAAATGTATATTTAAAAATAATAATGATTAAAAAACATCACTTTTTGAATGTTACATTAATAAAATTATTAATAATGCGTTGTGGGACAAAAATTAGAGCATTTAACGCAATTTTAATACTATAAATATAAGCTAGACATTTCATCAAACACCTTATGTGCAACAAATATGACTTAAACGTCATCTTTAACGTGCGATATCTCACTCATATCATATCCGATTTGAGTGATTCAAATTTCTGGGTAAAGAGTGAATCAAAATCTACAACTTTCGTGTTTTAAATATTTTATGATTCGGCAATTTTCAAGGTAAAAGATAGGGTCGAAAATAGCAAAAACATCAAGAAAATCATGACCCAATGAATATGTCAAAAAAGAAGTTTCGAAAAAATTAAAAAGATTTATACCAAATTAAAGAGAATCAAATTTTAAAATTTTTGGTGAAATCGGTTTTTTCTAAAAGTTTGTCGTTTAAGAGATATATGCGTTTGAAAAGTGAGGTGGAAAAGAAAAAACGGGTCAAAAGATCATATTACCCCTGGCCCTGGGTGGATTTTATGTATAATTTAGAGTGAGGGACACGTGTCACACCATGAATGGCTTTTTACACTTTTTAATTTTACTCTCTTTTTAAAGGATCGAATGTCAACGTTTGATTACATGATATTACTTACTTACAAGTCTAAACATAAAAATTATATATAATATGGTTTGACATTATAGTTCTCTCTTATAAAATAATCTAGACAAAGACTAACAATTACATACATACTGTATTATATTTCACTTATTCCTTGTGATCTTTCTGATCCAATCGTACACATTCAATTCAAATCTCCTTATTTAACACGAATGAATAGCGTAAGCAACAACAATATGTTTGAATATATTCTGAGGATAGATATTTTATATGGCTATAGGTGCTTATTCTTCTTTGACGTGGCATTTTTCTCTAACAATAGGAATCTTGTAAATGAATTACGAGTGCCTAACACCACATTGTGTCATTTATTTCTGTTTTAATTTACCAACTTTATGCCCTTTTTATGAGGAGGAAGATTTAGATCATTGTTTTATAAACTGCCCTCTCGTGTGTTGCCTATATGGAAAAAAGTTTGGAGTTGGTGGCAGTCAGGGACGGAGCCATGTTGAAGGTGGGATGGGCCATGGCCAACCCAAATCTTTTACCAAATACATATAGTATGTGTATATGCTAATGTGTTAGCCTATTAATTACTTCTCTAAATTACTTTTGGCCCACCTTACCAGTCCATCCAAATTAGTAATTGAAAATTCGTACTGTAGTAGTGTAGTTAGCTGGACAGCGTCTAACTTGTTTTTCTTCAACCCTGCCTATTTTTATATTAGCAGACATTCATTTATATTGGTTATATTCTTACCTTTAAGGTAAAACAATTACTTATTTTTCCTTAGCATTGCTTAGTTTTAAACTGATTATTTTTGTTCATAAGCTTTGACAATTAGATACTGCTTTAGTCTTTTAGATGATTTTGACGATGTCGTGAACGTTTAAAGGAAAATCTCTTATTTTGAGACTCTTAAAATCGCTAATCAATTTTCTCATGTGTATTTATTTCGGCCCACCCTACTAAAAGTTTCTGGCTCCGTCACTGGTGGCAGTTACCTCCTCCCTATACTTTTCCCTCGTTTGATATCAAGGATATTGCTTTGGGTACGTTTGCTTCGAATACCTGCTCGTTGTCTAACAAGGCCATTCATGGTGTGTTCCAAAGCACTTTTTGGGCAATATGGAAATGGAGGAATAAAGTCATTAATGCTCAACAGGATCGTGTCGATAGCATCAAAGAGGAGGATATCTTTCCTTCCATTCAGAGGATATCCAAGATTGGATTTCTGCTCGTGCTTCTTCCAGATCTGCTAATTGGAATTGTTGGATATCCCGCCCTTTTGATTTGTTTTCTCTCTTGTAATCTTGGTTCTCATGCTTTTGTTTTGGTGCTATATCTTTTAGCATCTGTTCTTTGCTTCTGTTTTGATTTTTTGTATATTTCTTGTATCCTTTTGGCTTCCTCTTTGAAGCCTCTTCTAATAAAAATTCTAGCCTTTCAAAATTTTTTTTACCAATTACCAAAATGAATCTTGTTATTGTAATTCTTGTTCTACTGCAAAAGATTTAGATCCAATATGCTAATTTTTATATATGTTTATAGTTGAGTATCACCATATATACTCATATAGTGTTTCTAGCTTTACATGTCTCTCAAATACTATAATGTGAAATTTCATACTCAACTGAGATTCAAGCGAAAACAATTGTAAGTTCAAGGATATATATATAACTCAATTAACTCAATGTTAGAGACCGCTACTGAGCCCAACATTAAGCTCACGTAGGTTATCAATTTAAAATCAATGTTATAAATAACGTGAGACGTGGCGTGACGGCAAGGTAAAATCTCAAGTCTTAGAAGCTATAGCGAAGCTATATCATTTTTTAAAGCGTGATTTAAAGCGGTATAAAATATGAAAATACTTATAGATTTCTATATTATATCGTATTTCATATATATCGAGTTTATAAAAAGTGTTATACCTAAAAAATTAAATCAAGAAACTATTATTTCATTTAATCTTCTTCATTTCTTTCAAAAAAACATTTTTCATCGGAGTTAAATTCAAAAAAGTGTCACGCCTCGAGCCTTAGCGCGTCTTTTCACGCCTCATCTCACGCTACGCCTAGAGCCGACACTTTGGTCTATTGCATAACGTGGAGGTCCGCCTTGCGCCTTAGCGCTGCCATGATGCGCCTTTTGAAACTCTGTTTAAAACCAATAGGCAGCAGATGACGTAGTCAATCAATCTTATGTGTAGGCATTTATCTATTTCTTTCTCTGATATAGGACTAAGTTTTACCCCCTACAATACTCCCCTCAAACCCACGACCACATTGGGCCTCCCCTCCAACGATACACGACGCAACCTGTTACTAGAGCTGATAGGCTACCCGCCCGCTCAAACTGAATAGCGTCCACGCTGATGAGTGCTCAAACACTCATCATTTTTAGTCAAATCTGAAACGCAAAACATCTGAAAACACACAAAATCACATCAAAATGATGAAAATATCCAAGGATCGTGTTTTATATGTCTCAAATGCAAAATGTTTAAAAACAAATGAAAAACGAGCAAAGTTTGCATAATTGGCAGTTTCAGTCCCCCAAGTTTCAAAATTTGGCAAAACTAGTCCCCGGAGTTTGAAAATGTGGAGTTTTATCATTCAAGGCCCCTAAAATGTTTTAAGTTGTCAAGATAGGTCCTTGAATGATTCTTTGGGTAAATTACAGAAAAGGTCCCTGAACTTTGAAAACTGTCAAAATTGGTCCTTGGATAATTAAAAAGTGAAAAATGCATCAAAGGTCCTTATGGAATTTCAAAGTTGGCAAGATAGGTCCTTGGGAGAAGTTTGGGAAAGTGGCGTAATTGGTCCCTGAATTTTCAGTTTATACAAGTTTGGTCCTTGGGCTTTACTTGTTACAAAAAACCAAATGAACCCTTTGTCTTTTATAACCCAAAAACCAAACCAAATACACCCCACTCCCAGTCCAATCCAAAACAAGCCCAATTCTTTTTTTACCCGGCCCAAACACCACGTATAACTCCCCCCGTTTAATTGCCTCTTCCCTCCCAACACTTCCCCCCATTTTCAGGGTACTTTCACCACAACCCATCTCCCCCACTTGTCTCCCCACCTCCATAGCCTCCCAAATGTCCCAACTACCCACCCCAAGCATTTAATTTCCCACAACTACCCAATTGGCAGTTATAAGCATTTGGCGCCAAATCTAAATCAAGGGCTAGGATCATGGAAGCTTTAAACAAACAGCTGGGATTTAGTCAAGAATGGTCAAGCTAACTTTTGGGACCACTGAATTGCTCCAGGAAGCTTCCACGTGGCTAGGAACTTATCTTTTTCATTTTCTAGTATAAGTAGCTTTGTAAAAGCCAATTGTGGCAGTTAGTGAACATTTTTAGTTTTCCTTAGTGTATTTTTCATCAGTTGTATTCAGTTTTTAAATTAATGAAAGTTCTCTTTTAAGTTTATACTTCAAGTTTCCAGCTTAAGTATTTTAATTTTTCCAAAATTTACAATTCTGTTTCATGTTGTTTGAAGAGATGATAATGGACTCTTAGGTACATGTAAGCTCCAAGAAAGCTTAAAAGAGCTTTTAGAAACTCTAAAATTCAGTTTAATATCAAAAACAAAAAAANTCAGTAACTTGGTTTGAAATTATCCAAATTATCTTTTTACAGGAGTGTTTGGATTTACTTGTTTAAGTGTGCTCTTGTGAGTTTCAGTGGATATAAGTTGCTTAGATATCATTCTTAGGTTCATTATAGTATAGACATTGCATAAAATCAGTGGACTTTTAGAAAAATAGTCAAAATTCCTTTAGATCTCTCTTAATTGCTTAACTGTTTTGATTTTCAAGTAGCATAAGCCATTTTAGGTTCAACTTTTGTTTAGTTTGCTTAGAATAGGTTCATTTTAGCTTATTATAACTTATTTAGTGGACTAGGATCTGTGTAATCTCATTAAAGTCAACTTAGAAAGTTTTCATAAAAAGTCAAAGTGTCACAAAAAAATATTTTTGAAATAACTTGTGAATTAGCTGTAAGGTTTAATATTAGGTTTTGTGCATTGTGCTTTTGGATTATCAAAGTTTGGCTGGTCAACTTGTTACATGATTTTTCTTGATTTTTTTTGAGCTTATTCACTTGGTTAAAACTGCTTATTCTTTGAGCTGTTTTTCCAAAGGATGCCCTGTGCACAGTCTTTGAATCGTATTTCATAAGCTTGTGTAATCTTTATTACTTGGAATTGGATTATAATTGTTGGTGATTTAGAGAGCCTATCTGTCTAGTTTTTTACTTGCATGCTTATTTCTCCATTTAATGCTCTTCACAACTGCTTATTATGGTTGATTTGTTTGTTCAAAGCAATTCCCTACACTGAGTCATCAGTGTAGGTGACCCTTTTTCACAAGCCCATCACAAGCTCCCCAGTGAGCTTCAGCTTGTGAAACTTGGTTGGTTAGGAAGCCTAGCAAGCCATTTCAAGGTTCCAACAGGCTTCAAGCTTTTTCAAGCTTGTTTGCTAGGGCTGCAAGCAGTCCCTAGCTTGATCCATTTTTTGATTAACTCTAGCACATCAGTGAACTAGCACCTTTGCAAGCTCTTTTTGAGCTTCTCAGTTGGTTTCAGTGTGTGAAGCTTGTTTCTACAAGCTCACCACCCACCCAGCTTCTCCTGTCATCATTTGTTTGAGCCTTAAGCTCAGTGGACCCCACTTATTTTCTTCACCCAAGTCTGTCCCATTTCTGTCACAGACCAAAATAGCCAAAGTGCTTATTTTGAATTTCCAGCTTATTCAGTGAGCTTATTTGGGTGATTTAAGTTTTTAAGTGTTCACTTAACTTATTTGAATCAGTTTCAGCCATAGTGGACCCTACTTGAGCTCATTTGAGCTTATTTCTCTCTTTGTTTTAACTTAGTCAACTGTGTGAGCTAATAAGCTCTTTATGAGCTTATTGAGTATTTTCAAAAGGTCCATCTTCACAAAAGTTTCATAATTTTATTAGTTTNATTTCTAGCTTATTCAGTGAGCTTATTTGGGTGATTTAAGTTTTTAAGTGTTCACTTAACTTATTTGAATCAGTTTCAGCCATAGTGGACCCTACTTGAGCTCATTTGAGCTTATTTCTCTCTTTGGTCAAACTTAGTCAACTGTGTGAGCTAATAAGCTCTTTCTGAGCTTATTGAGTATTTTCAAAAGGTCCATCTTCACAAAAGTTTCATAATTTTATTAGTTTAATAGTTTTCCAAAAGAAAAATCACAAAAATCATCATTTTTAATTTTAAGTGATAGTTTCTATTTAATATAATTTAATTTTAATTTTCTTTTTATATTTTTGTTAAATACTAATATATTTTTATCTTTTTATTAAATTTCTAGTAACTTAAAGTATTTTTAGGAATTTTTATAGATTTTCTACTGTTCATCTTGTATTTATTTTAATTTAATCTAGTTTAAGTGGTAATTATTAATTAGGTAATTAGTAATTAATTAGTTTTAATTAATTAAATAGTGTAAAAATAATTTTATTTTTCTTTTACAGTGATCATTTGTAGTGTTTGTTTATCATTTTTATTTATAATCTCGTAGTTTAATTTGAATCAATCTCTTCCATTAATCATCGTTTCATAATCATTTGATCTCAAATTCGTTTTCGATACAATTCACTCCTCGTCGGGATCTAAACGACCCGGGGAAGTCCTATACTCTCCTTGGTGCATTGTGCCTTTTATAGTTTGACTTTAGTTGACCAATTCTTTGGTTGACTTTTGTTGACTGTTTCAGAGCCAATCAAATTTTGGCGCCGCTGCCGGGGAGGCGTGTCGCGTGTCTTGAACGTTTTGCAGTATCGTGTTTTTGAAACACAACTTGTGTATATCTTCTATCCTTTGTATATTTACCGTATATATATATCGTATTTTCATCTTTCAAAAACATAAAAAACACAAAAATATTTTCTCTTTGTTTCTTATATATATATATAAGAAAAAGAAAAAGAATACTTGTCACCAAGTATTCAACAAAAATACCAAAAAAATAATATACATCCTCCGTCTTCTGNCTGTTTCAGAGCCAATCATTTATTCAAAATTACAGATGGATACTCCGTATGACATCCCAGGTCATACGGCGTGTGAGCTCTCATTACACATTTATTTTCCAATACTGGAGACCTATACGCCATATCCAACATCCAACAATATGCCGTATAAGAAGAATTCTAAAAGATTCGAATGAGCAATTTAATGAAGATACGACGTATCACCCTATAAGGGCATACGCCGTATCCTTGGACGACCCAAACCGTAATTGAGGCCTATAAATACAACCATATTCTACACATTTGAAGAGTTCTGAATTTTGGAAGAGTTGTAAGGTTTTGAAGGTCCACAAGGGTTAGGAGACTCAAGAAGGCTGGTAGAGTGAAGGTTTATCACATAATAAACCTTAGATTATCCAGTTTTACATTATAATTTCGTTTATTATGTCTGCTGTGAATAATCTTATTTATCTTTTGCCATGGAAGGCTAAGCCTTTTATGTTTGTCTTGTTATGAACCTTATTTATTTAATGATTAAAATAAAATGCATAATAATCCTTCAATGTCTCGCACCTTCTAATATATCAAATAGTGAAAAAGGATATACTCATGTACCTAAACTCAGTTGAGTTGTGCTGAATTTTTTTAATCACTACGTAGGTATTTAATCGATTTCTATTAGCTAGGTACTTGAATACTTTTCTACGAGCCTCTTCGTATTGTGAAAGTGTATCTGGTTGTTGCTTTGCACAAGTAGGAGCCTAAAAAGATTTGAGTGCAAAGAACAACGTCTTTCATAACTAGTACTTTTAGAAATGTCGATGGGTCACAGCGTTGCACACTAAACATAATAGGCAAGTTGATAATCAAAAAGATATACGAAATGAAATGGAAATGATGATGAAAAAGAGATTATGGAATATTCTCATAGAGGCGTAAAAATATAATTATTCATTGTGTATATATTTATCTACGGTAAATATATAATACATAAAAGGCAAAAGCAAAAAACTTAAAAGGGCTTTGTAGGTTCAGCCGACCCTCTAAAGTGTACGAGGGGTTAAGTTTGATTTATTATTAAACTAATGTAGTTATGGTTAAGTACAATGAGTGCTAGTTGTATTAGGAGTGTTCCTTTGTATCCTGTAAATATGAGGCATCCATAACAAGACTCACAACTAATCCTCATTACCCTAAATTGACTCCCCTCTCCCCTCTCTTCGTTCATGCTGAATTAGGGTTTCTCAAACTCTAATCGATTTCCATCCGACTTCTAGTTGATACTTGTACTCTCCGAATTAATTGATTCTCCCCTACAATCCCTAAAGTTGATCAATCAAGCATCAAGAAGAAAGAAGAAGGTGATTTACGCATTTAATTGCAGACTAGAGTTGGAGCTTACATTTTGCAAGAACAAGTAACTCTATAAACACCTTTATTATGTGTTTAGGTTTAGGTTATATCTCTGATGAGGAGTTCTTGATATTAATTGTGTATCTTTTATAGGTCATGCGGGTGCGGGTGATCGCAAACACCCTACAATTTTGTTGTCTTCTGCTCTTTTCTTGATTGTATCACTAATTTTTTATTTTATTCACCTATCTTTCTTTAAACTACATATGCATCCTTAATTATTCTATTCGTACGAAAATAATTGTCATGTTTTAACATTTTGAAGGGCCTTTAAAAAAAAAAATAAAAAAAAAAATAAAAAAAAAAAATTAAAGATTTTTTTGTTTGTATTATACAATATTTGATGATCATTATACCAATGAAAATAAATTTAAAATCCAATTAATTCATATATTTTGCATCAAGTATTATTTAACACAAAAATAATACTCCATCCGTTCCAAAATTATTGTCTCCCGACAAAAAACACACAGTTTAAGAAAAGTGAATTTATTACAGCTTTCTCTTTCTTACTTTTTAGCAGAATGACAGTTTTACCCTTAACTAATTAATTATGCTATACTTTAAAGTTTGTAATAATAATTTCAACTAAGGGCAATATAGTAAACTTGATCATATTTTCCTATCTATATTTAGTAGTGGACAATTAAATTGGGATATCCTAAAAAGGAAACATGGACTATTAATTTGGGACAGAGGAAGTGGTAAAAAAAAAAAAAAAAAAAAAAAAAAAAAACTTTTTAAAGTCAAAACAAAATAACTATGGAGTATTTTAAAAGGCAAGTGATTTGCACACTCTCCAAATTGATTGGGACATTCTAATTTAGAGTGTCTTGACATTTATACCCTCACAGGGTGAAATGTGTAAAACTGATGTGAGGCTATAAATGTCAAAACACTTTAAATTAGAGTGTCCCAATCAATTAAAGGAGTGTGCAAATCACCTCTAATTTTAAAACGAAAGAGTATTTTGCACCTATGTTCTTCATGTCCCACCTCTCTCTAACCCCTTCTTACTTGAGGTAAAAGGTACAAATATTGGTCCCATGGATAGAAGAAAATTATGACCTTTACTCGAATCTTTGCTATACCGAAATTTCTTTTGTTCCATTAGTACTACGCAATAAGTATCATGCATTTATCGATTGATAAAGAGCTAGAATTAACAGAGAACTTGTAATTATGAGTTGTTAATGAAAAGCAAAACGTTGAGGGAAGTTTGTATCTTTTAAACAACTACTAGCTATATATCATGAGTAGTCAATTATTGATGTAACCACTCAAATTCATTTTACGATATAAATACGCATTCTTAGACTTTTAAAGAAATTTAAAGGTCGTTGGTCGTTACCATATTTTCTTGAGAAAGTAGATCTAACAACTTATTGAAATTTTAAGTTTAGTTAGATAATAAGTGAAAATGAAGGAAGTCCTAAATACTCCCTCCGTCCCTAAATAAGTGTCCACATTTGACTTTTGAAGTCTTACTTATTCAACTTTAACCTTAAATATTCTTGTTTATTTTATATAATACTTGATGCAAAATATATGAATGAATTGAGTTTTATGTGTATTTTAATTTAGTATAATTTTTATCAAGTATTATATAACATAGCTAAAAATATTTAAGGTCAAAGATTCACAAAAAAGACTTCAAAAGTCAAACGTGGACATTTATTTAGGGACGGAGGGAGTAATATACTTTGAAATTTTTAGTTTAGGGTGGAGATGTTAATTCGCAATTATTTAGAAGTCGTACTTCAAAAATATTTATTTTGTGTCACTTTGAACATTTTCACGCATTCTTTGTATGATGATTCATTAATTTTATAGGTTTGTATATCACTTGTATAAATTTTCAACTAACTAATTAGTACAGATATATATATATATATATATATATATATATATATATATATATATATATATATATATATATATATATATGNAGATGATTCATTTTTACTTATTAGCATGATTTAATTGATATATATATATATATATATTTTATTATTTTATTATTATTATTATTATTTTTTGTTACTATTGTTACCTCCTGTACAGTTACTATATTCTATTTTTTTTAGAAAAACAAGATTTTCTGAAAGAACCAAACAAAGAACAAATTGCAATAAAATTGACATCCCACCGTCTTAACAAAAACAATAAGAATAAAAAGGCTAGGACTCAAAAGAAAAAGAAATTGCACCACAATGTGCAAACAACGATAAAAAATGACAGAACAAGATAATTTTTATCGGTTGTTGTTTCGTATTTTTTGTCTTTTACAACTTGTGACTTGTTAAACTTTATATTTTATGTTCAGTATTTTTTTCTGTAATTTTACCTACTTTATTAACAGGACCACGTTTTTTTACTACTTTTAACTTGTTATTCTTTATATTTTCTGTTCCATATATTCTGTTTCACAGTTTTATAATAAAAATATAAAAAAAATTGAAGAAGTTTAGGAGGTATTCCAATCATTTTTGGAGTGTAGAAATAACGAATTTTTATTTGATTTTATTTGTTTATTTATTTTTAAAATATGTACCTACTTGCAAGGCCACAATCTACTCAGTTGGTTTGAAAATCAACTTCGCCATAAGAGAATTAGTTGGGGTTGAAGTTTCCAATATTGAGGTTTAGAACGTTGGTTCCATTCTCAAACTATAATTTCTATATATTAAAATTCCGTAACGCTACTTACAAGCGACCTTGTTTTACTAGTATCCGACTCCAAAAACTTTTTGATATTAAAGAATATTAGACAAGTACCTGTGCATAGCAACAGAATTTTATAGCGGCAGATAGTTTTATTGATAAAAAAAGGTTTATGGTTATATAAACAAACACAATGTTCATCTATTAGATCACTATATTTAACAGTAAAAGAGAAAAAATAAAAATTAAATAAATAAAAAATAAAATAAAAAAAATTACAAAAGTGAAAAGGGACAATTGTCAACATGTAGTGATTTTTTAGATTTTCTTTCTACAATATTACAACCTTCCAAATGGTATAATAGTTTACCATTTTTATTTTTTATTTTTATTTATTTTTTTATTATTATTTTTTGACTAAAATACAGCGTTGGTCCCTCAAGTTGTCCAAAAACATCGCCCTGCCCCCTAAGTTACAAAAATCGTCGCCATGCGTCCAAACTATGAGTTTTTTAGGCCGAATGCGTCTCTTGACCCGTTTGGGCTCGGCCAATGCACGTTTTCAGTTCTAGTTCGAGGGGCATAATAGTCCATTCACCTTTTAACCATCTGCTAACCCAACATAAACCCGACATTCAACTTTAGGGACGAAACTGAAAAAAAAAATGAAACTATTATAGTAAATAAAGTGCATTGCAGGGAAGATCATAAAATTTCATAAAATTACATTAACATAAACTTATAAAGTGACAACACATATCTAACAATTAAACTATGTGGATGATTCTGGATCATATGCCAGATGTAAAGTATCATAGTCTATTGTTTCCAAGATATCCTCGTGGTCGACTTCTGAATTGTCATGCTTGATGCCCACTTGTAGAAGATCTTCCCATTTTCTTCTTGTCTGATTGATTTTACGTCTTAACGCTATAATCTTTGGTCTTTCTTTCATGGATTGTTTTTCCTTTGCTTCCCACTCCCTCCTTTTCTTTTCATAAGCCTTTGCTTTTTCTTCAAAATACCAAGCAACGGCTTCTTCAAGCTTTTTATCTTTACGCCTCTCAACATTGTTAGCCACAGATGCATTAGATGATTCTGCCATTTGAAATTTACTACGTATTTGTGTTTCTACTTATTTTTTGGATGCTAACCTCATGAATCATAAGTTAATATAGAGTGTGCGAAATGAATGCTATGAAGTTGGAAGGGTGATTGTTTCAATTTTCAAAAAACCAAACGACAACCCCATACGATCTTGTAGGCGGTGTGAACCACCAACAACTTCCATTACTTCATCCAACAAAGGGAAATCTTCCATTGGTAAATGTGTGAGAAATTTGGCCGGTTGTATGGGTTTATTGGTTAATGACTTTGTTTTCACTGTTGGTTCCTCATTTTGTCTATGTTCCCGTTGGGATACTTAAACTCCCGCCAATTGGAAATGGCATATGTGAATTTTGAGTATCTAAAGTCAAAATTGGGGGACCAATTGTTGACTTATAAAGTCAACAGAGTCCACAATCATAATTAACCAAACTTTATTGTTTTAATCTGTTAAAAATTCCTTTGTATGGAATTTTGGTTTAATTTTTGGTGTTTTCATTTCAACATTTTTCAATTTCATATGCAGTTTAAGGGAGTGTTTGGATAAACCCATTTTGACTTATATAGTCAATACATAAAACACAAGGTTTACAAATTATCCAATTAAAACCATAAGTTATGCATACATATATTGCATCCTAGTTGGAAACTATTGTTAATGGACAAACCCATACGGTTTATCCAACACAAATAGATACAAAACATTTCTCTAAGCATTGTTCAAGTTTATTGGTTGCCACCAATCCACCATACATACAATTCTACAAAAGATGTTTAAAACATGTCATTGCTCCAACTGTAAAGCTCCATCAGCAGTTCAGCACACATCAAAGTGTAAAACGCTTTGTGCCCTGTTAGTTTCTTCACTTAAAAAAAAGCGGAGCATTGAACCTTGACCAAACCGTGCTTTCGCCCTCAACTCCCTGAAACTTTTGGATGAAACAATAGCCACTTTCCTCCTCAACATCCCTTGACCATCTTGAATTGTTCTCTCACGCACGTCAAACACTTTCCATATCGATTTATGCTTCACAACAGCGATAAGGAACCCATACAAGTTGTACTTGTTAACAATTCTTGAGGGTATAAACTGTTACATAACGAAGAAAACTAATCAATAGTTTGTGATGGGTTGCATCTATAAGACATTATGATCCATCAAACTTTGTATAAGACACACAGTATCTGATAAAAATGACATCTATATATCTTATTAAGTAACCATTTCAACAATGCATAAAGGAAGTATAGCAAAGTTTCAAAATACTTACAAGTCGTCCATCTCTCCAGAAGCAGGCAGTCTTCTTCCTATAGAATGCCTTTTCTTCGTGATCGTGGACTGTGTGAAACGGCCAATTACACATCCAATTCATCCGACGGGGTTCAAAATCTGAATATAATATAAGATACTTAGTTACATATAATCCAATAAGTTATACTGCTATGATATACTTCATGTAGTTATAGTGAATAAATTAAAACATACCATAGTCATGTGGTTGGTGACATAGGGCATTCATGGCTATGTTGGTGCTGTATGTCTCCACTGTTGAGATGGCCCCTCCATCATGTTCAAACAACATTACATTAAACTCCTCCTCCAGGACAACCTGAGTAAACACCATCATCTGACCAGGTACCATTTTCAAGTCTTTGGCCAGTCTCTCCCAACCACAGCCAAAGAGGTACCTGTGGACATATCGATCATAGCAATCCTTAAAACTTTGCACACTAACTTCGTACTCAATGGTGTTACTAGTAACCATGATCGACTCTGTAGGTGTTGGACCATGCAGATATGCTAGAAAATCTTCTGGCAATGACTGCTCAAACATAGATGTGTCTGTCACTAGCACAAAACATCTCCAAAACTTAGCACTTTCTGGTTCATAATTATGTAACTCCTCCCAATTCTCATTGTAGGTAGCTACATAAAACAAATCCTCACCCTCTTCTATAAAATGTAGATAACAAACATCCGAACAAGTGATGTTGTGCATCGCAAAATCATTCCACCTTACTCCCTCAACAACACAGACTAACTCTGATAACCTTCTTACACTAACTCTCCATCTAATCCCGATATAGTTAACTAAGTAAATAAAACGATTCCCATGATAGGAGCTTCCTAACACGTAATCATTATGCAGTTCCTGTATATCAAAATTATGTTTTAAGCATTGACAATTTCTTAAACCTAGTTTCTTAGAGAAATAACATTTAATTCTTATATGGTGTTAACTTACAAACTCATTCAAAACATCTTCAGGATTGTCCAAAGCGCAAATAATTGATTCCCATACATAGCTACTGCATTAATGATTAAGATTATGACAAATAACGTTTGAATGTAATATAAATCAGTAAATATTGTTACCTCGTATGTGTGTTGTTTAATTTTGCACGCCTTGCAACTTCAGATGGTTTGTGTTTGTGGGTGTATGATTAGATCGGATTCAATAAGATACAATATGGATAGGTTTTTTTGTGACAATGTGTGTGAGATGATTGGTTTTACTCAAGTGTTAATGGTTGGGTGTGGGTTTATTGATTCCCGCGAAAATATTAATATCCGTATCAGGGAAGATACGAAAAGGTTGCATAATTAACAATGTGTTAGTTCACATTTCGTCCCTAAAGTTGAATGTCGGGTTTATGTTGGGTTAGCAAATGGTTAAAAGGTGAATGGACTATTATGCCCCTCGAACTAGAACTGAAAACGTGCGTTGACCGAGCCCAAACGGGTCAAGGGACGCATTCGGCCTAAAAAACACATAGTTTGGACGCATGGCGACGATTTTTGTAACTTAGAGTGCGGGACAACTTCAGGGACCAACGGTGTATTTTAGTCTTTTNTACAAAACACGATTCACTTGGTTTTTCTTTGATTTTGGATTCGTTCTTAGAAAAATATAGCGAAATAAATACTTCTGCATGTAAATCCATGAAGCAATTGACCTATAATAAAATCTTAAATCAATTTGTTAAATTTTCAAAATCCACTACATGTAGAACAAAAAGTAGACACCGCTTTGTTGCAATTTATACCTTAATTTTCAAAATCCACTATTATGTGGAACAAAAATTCACTTGGTTTCTCATATCAGACATTTGATGAAAGGGACCGGGGTACTAAATCATGATTGAACGATGTTGTAAGCGGCCAAGGGTGGCAATAAGAGGGAAAGGGCGGCAAGCTCGGTAACACCGTTCCCCTTACATTTGGTACATCTTTAGTTCTAGGGATGGTAATGGGTGAGAAAAAACCCACAACTCGCGGGTACCCGACATAAATAGGCGGGTAAACGCATCAATTTTCACCCACGGGTGGGTCGTGGGTGAAAATATGTACCCATCAGTGGGTGGCGGGTGGGTGACAGGTGAGGCATACCCATCGCGGTAAACCCATGACACCCATTTAAAATACCCACAAGTATACCCGTTAAAATACCCGTGGGTGTACCCATAAACCCATGTTATTAATTATACTAATTAAAATATGTATGATGTTGCAGATATATATTTAATAGTTGCCACCAAGACTTAAGAAAACACAAATAACCTAAAAGTTTGTTTGAGTTTCAATACTAAAAAGAGAATATGAAAGATCAAATAATTAAAGTTGTATTTCGCAAATTGATTGGTGTCTTATTACGCAGTTTCATAGTTAGTTTTTATATCATCGTTTTGTAATTTTGTTGCATAACACTAACCCATGGGCAACAAATACCCGCGGGCAAGGGCATGGGTAGAAAATTGTACCCATTGGTGGGTGACGGGTGGGTGACGAGTGAGAAAAAAACAACATGGGCGGGTGATGGGTTAGAGGTACCCGTGCCCATTGCCCACGGATGCCATCTCTAATCTTTACTCCCTTTTGCCGGGACCGAGTTTTGCTGAGAGAAGGACGACTAATTTATGTTTGTGTTTTTATAAATTAAAAATGTGATTAAATTGAATAAAAGTAGATGATGGTGTTCAAAAATTAAATCAAAAATTAAATGAAAGAGTGCAGCTTAAATATAGGCAACAAACTTTCTAAAAAAACATGAAATACATAATCAACTAAATCTATTACTTATATTGTTAAAATACTTTACATTTTTAACAATATACGCAATATTGACCGGTTTGTGACCTTTTTGACCGGTTACCACTTAAAAAAGTTACAATAATGGTCCATGTGGTTTGCGCTGACTTTCAGCAATCGTCACTTGACGTTTTTTTTTCACTTAAAAAAGTTATAGTAATGGTCCTTTTGGTTTGCACTGACTTTCATATGAAAGCGTAAGAAAACAGGCGAAAACGTATAAAAAGAGACAAAACATACAAAAACATATAAAAATGGATGAAAACTTGCAAAATTGGATGAAAACGTATAAAAATAAATGAAAACGTGTAAAAACAGACAAAAACATGCAACAACGAACTAAAACGTGCAAAGAAGATCGAAAACACGTAAAAACAGACGAATACGTGTAAACACGGATGAAAATGTATGAAACGTGCAAAAATGAACGAAAAACGTGTAAAAACGAACGAAAACGTACAAAAACGAATGAAAACGTGTAAAAAACATACCAAATGTGACAGTCAATGCAAACCACAGGGACCATTAGTGAAGTAAAAAAAAGTCAATGGATGATCGGTGAAAATCAAGGCGAACCACATGGACCATTACTGTAATTTTTCTAACTGGTAACTGGTCAAACAGGTTACAAACCGGCCAATATTGAATATATTGTTCAAAATTTGAAAGTATTTTAGCGATACAAGTAATTAATAGATTTTTTTTTGAACGGCGGGTTAGTTGTTAGATGTTAGTTGTTGGCTCGAGTTAGTGTCACATCCTCGGGCAGAGATACCAACCGCGAGCCTCTCCTTAGGGGATAACCCCACTCCTATTCCCGATTCGCCTGATATCATTAGAGCTTGTGGTTCCCAAGTGAGGACTTCCCGGTCGGTCACCCAAACCGGTACTACTCTCACTTGGGCTCGCTTAACTACTTAAGCCTTTACCACTAGACCACAAGCCCCATGATAATTAATAGATTTAGTTGGTTACGTATTTCGTTTGTTGCATATCAAACTCCACCCTGAATGAAAATTATGAACTAGAAAGAAAAGTCGATGATGCAAATGTAGCGCCAATAATAAGCAAATGAGAGGAGGAGAAAATTTGGAAAAGACGCCCTCCACCCTAGGGCAGGTAAATATCCATGGGAGTTTGCCCTTGCAAGAATGCAGAGTGATGAACAAATTGACGACTAAAATTGAAAATTTTTAACATTAGAATATAATACCAAATATCTTTACATTGTATATACTGACAACATACAAGTTCTCGTGGTTTTGAGCATGCATGATGATGATACCGTTAGTTTGGTCCCGTGTGATCCATGAAGAAGCTTGTGCAATTGCATGATTGTGTTCCTAATGTTGAAAAGGTTAAAAAAAAAACATATAATATTTGCTGTTATTTGTGAATATATAGATGTATAGTGCATACTATAATGCTCTTACATACGAAGAAAATAAAATTACTATTATCTGATTGTTAACCACAATTAAAATTGCAGTCTTTTCATAGAGGTTAAAGGTAAAATATAAAAGATGAAAATAGAAAGGTGAGCGTGAAATGTTTTTCAATGATGGAAGTCATCTGGGTTGTTTGCATGACTACCAACCATGATACTGCTCCCCCATGTTAAAGCCTTCGATGGGGGCCTCGATAACCCAAAATAACTGCACTTTATGCAACAAGAAACAAATTATATAAAATTATAAATTTTGAAATGAATAATAGATTAGTTAGTTGAACTATTTGACATCATCATAAGGCAATGTATGAACTAGTTTTCGTTAATTCCACAAGAAAATCTCAACCAACTGTATGATCAACCCTACATGCAAAGTGTTTTTATAAAATGATCTCATACAATAATTTATGAAATATTCGGTTGGTAAATGTTTAACTTTAACTTCCTGTTTATTGCACTAGGAGTTAAACGAAATAAGATGTTTTCTAATTATGCAAGCCGACAATGATTCATGAAAACTAATTATTATATTTTCTTTTCCAAAAAGTGTGCATTACTCTAATATTATTATTAGACTTAACTAATTTTATATGCTTACGGTTTGCGGGTGCATTCAATCGAATTTCTAAAATTGTTTCAGGTTTAGTCCAATTTTTTCTTGATTATTAGCTTGACCGGTTAATAAATATGAAGTGCCTAATATACTTGTGCATTGGTGATGGTTCCTCCGCTATATTACTAGTTATAATACCTGTGCACGCACAGGGTTTTTAAAATTTCGTTCTGATTATGTATTATTATCGATTAAGAAATGAATCACTTAACATGTTTCAATTAGTTATACTTGGTGGACTAAAAATAAAAAATCATATGTATATATGTTATAATCTACCTATTATTTTAGGAAAATGCTTTTGGATTAAAATTTATATTTTATTATTCAAGCCAAATCACATAATTATACTTGACTTGCATGAGATGTTATTGAAATATGCTTTTCGCAGTATAGTAACGTAATAACCTGATTAAAAACTACATATTCTTGCTTAATAATTCTCATGTACATACTTTAATTCCTTTACAACGGCCAATTATTACGTTTTTTTTATTTTTATTTTTTATTTATTTTTTTTTATGAAACATCACGTTAATGAATAAAGTTAGGTTATCACCTACGTAGTTTTTCTTTTTCTTTTTTTATTTAAGAGGTGATTGTTATCATATAAGGATTGTGATGCGCGATTTTTTTTTTATTATTATTATTTTTTTAAATTTAAGGAAAACACCTTCTAAATTAAACAATGACTATCTAACCCATATTTTTTTTTCTTTTTTTTTTATTAATTAGCTTTGTATAACGTTGTTAACTGACAGACATGTTGAGGTTGATGTTGATATTATTGTTTAACTTTACCTATTGATATCATGTTGTAAAAAATATGCGAGTTTAGTAGCACATAATAAGCGTTAATGAAATTAAAATATGCTCCGTAAAGTTTCTAAAATGTTTTTATGGATATTCATATATAAATTTTAAATAACAATTGAGTCGTTGTTATAAGTAGAATCGCGTATATTTATTTTCATATCATAGTAACTCATGCTTACCATTTGATATTTATATTCCCGCTACTAATAATTTAGCCGTATTTAATATTCAAACTCGTATACGCCTAAATTAAACTTATAAATAGAATAACATGAGTCACTATTTAAAAAAATATTCTAATTGATGAAAGTCTAAAACTAACATAAAAACTAATTCGCAATATTTACCAAATTTTGTAATTTTAATGGATGAAAGTCTAAAAACTAATATAATACTCATTTAATTTTAAACAAAGTTAATATTATAAAATATAAGGTGTATAAAGTATAAGGGGTATAAAGTGTAAGGGGTTATTTGTGTCTTTTTTTCTAAAGTTATTAAAAAAACATGGAAACTTGTAATTTTACACTTACATCCATATATTTATTTAAAATTCAACCACTAAAGTTTTATTAATTACTTCCTCTTTTTTTAAGTTTTTGTTTTCATAAATTTGACACCTATATTTTTATGCAATTTTTTTTCTTAACCAAATTTCTTCACCAAATTTATTAAGTTTGACCAAAATCAATTTAATTTTGACTTTCTATTGACCAATCATATTGCTCGATTTCACCTACGTGGCAAAATCGAGCTCTCCTATTGGTCCAATTTTTTTTTTTCAATGAGAAGGGTTTTTCAAAAACACTCCAAAATGATGTAATTCTTTTATTATATAAAAGATTGTTAATGTTATTGTTATTATTATATCCAAGAAATCTTATCCAAATTATTATTATATCCAAGAAATCTTATCTAAAACCACTTATTTAATTTTTTTCAATAAATACCGAAACCCAATTCCAAAACCTCCTTATCTTTATCTTCTTCAACCTTGTTCTTCTAAGACAACCCAACCAAGCACCTTTATTCTTTTGCATTCTTCAACAAACAAACCACCAAAAATCGCCATATTAAAATACTTGAATCATTTATATACTGACCGGCATCCCTTAGTGGTTAGGATAGCCTAACCGTGTTAAAGTGGTAGACGATAGGCTTTAAGATTTCATGAATAGTAAACTGGCAACTTACTTAGTAATTAAGTGTGTGGTGAACACATAAAAATAATGTCATATAGGCTAGTTGATGAACTTAATGCTTTGATCATAATAAGATATCATCCTCGTCTGACAGGATAGGTAGTTACAGGATGAAGTGTGTAGGGACTAACTACCCAAACTAGACTTACACTACAAACAACTCACTAAGACATTGCTAGTTGAACATTACACTTACATTTTATGTCATTGATAGGTTAGAGGAGTAGCTAGGAGAGCACATCTTTATCTTATTGATTTTTCATACATTTCCATTAACTTAGTCATTTTATTTCTCGTTATTTGGTTATTTTACTAATTTTTATGTGCCTCCTAATAATACTGTGTAGGAAAGGACTTGTTGGGCCAATTCAATGCCTAATAGTCTCTTACTAGGATTTGAACATAAATTAGACTAAGTAAATAAGACTCTCTGATAATAAAATCAGAGAGCAACTCAAGAATGCTCGCTAATAATGAAATTATCAAGCTACCTTAGCAGAGATCAAATCATAGACATCGTCAAGAAAGTCAAAGATTACTTGAAGACATACTCATTAGCTAATGCGGGTCAGCTAGCATATAGAAGGAATTTATGTTGAAGTGCAAAGGTTCATTAGGGGTTGGCAATACCCTGATGCACCTCTCGGCTCTCTGACTGACCAATAGAGCATAGCTCTCATTCCTCTAATTTTTAGGCGGGACTTTTCAAAGATACATTTGAGTGGGATAAAGTGTATTTTGTGAAAAGTCAAACAAGATAAGAGTTGGTTAAAAGAAGTGAACAGTTGGCAGAATTGTTCACAAAATCAAGGAAGGAGCGTTTCCTAATATAAATGAATTAAATGAAAGATGTAATTTTGTACTTCTTCCATAGGAATCGTGACACACACTTACCGAACCACACTAGAAACTACCTCGTACCTAGTATATAAAGGAATGTTAGTAGTCAGTAAAAGTCTTGTCACTTATTATTCTAATTGTTGAATTTATCATAAGTACTTTTACTCTCCATTGAACATACAGGGAGTCTCGTAGAGACTCAGAAGTTCACTTGCAAACTTAGTATTCTAAGTTTTGCTTGTTCAGAGAGCTGAGTTATACATTATCATTCAATTAAGTTTTTTTTATGCAAAACACTTTGTAATTCTTTGATTTATATCAATAAAGAGTTATACCTTGAAAAGTTACATTTTATGTTATTAATTTAATTGGTTTAACTTGTGCTTTATAAAGCTGACATTAGTTCGTACAAACAATTGGCATAAGCGCTAGTTTGATTTCAAAATCTTTTTCACAAGTACATGTTACAAAAATGTGTTCAGAATGTTTTAAATCAAGATCCTAGTATTTTAACTTTGGGAACAATGATGGTCCAAACTCTTAACCATTTAATACTAGTGGTAATGGTAGTGGTGGGAATTGTACGAGGACAAATTATACCTACAATAATTCAAATAATGACCTTCCACAACTCCTAGATTCAAGGGGAGAAATAATGTTAATCGTAACCCATTACTAGATGTGGACGATTTTTTTAGGCTGGAAAGGATAAGTTCTTAATCTATCTTAATGGACTAGAACCGTTTCTTTTGGAAATTCTTGAAAATACT
This sequence comes from Artemisia annua, assembly GCA_014162995.1. Classification (NCBI taxonomy): domain Eukaryota; kingdom Viridiplantae; phylum Streptophyta; class Magnoliopsida; order Asterales; family Asteraceae; genus Artemisia; species Artemisia annua. The sequence continues at coordinate 189,181 of LBNU01007366.1, forward strand.
CCATAAATACCTGAAGCCCTTACCTTTACACCTGAAATTTATTTACCTAAACCATAAAAGCAATGGCTGGCTAATGAAATGAGGCTTGCTAATCAAGGTAATAGGTTAAAAAGTATAATCATCTCTTCCCTACCTAAGGACACCACGAAGTCAGTTATACGACGTAAAACTACTAATGAAAAGTGGATTGACCTAGTGTTAGGGCATGAAGGACTATCTGAAACCAAAGACACCAAGATTACAGCTCTTAAACTGAAATTCAATGCCTTTAAGGCACTTGAAGATGAAAAAGTTTCACAAACTTACACCAGGCTAAAAATTTTGCTTAATGAACTGTCACACAAAGGTGTTGACATTCCTCAAGCAGAGATTAATGCCACCTTTGTCAACAGTCTGCGCAAGAAGTGGCTGAGTCTAAATCAGACTCACAGAGCAAACAACTCTATAAAAAATGATAGCATTGCTAGACTTTTTAGAAAATACAACAAGGAGGAGGAACTCATTGACCAAATATATGAACCTGAAAATAAAAAGATTCATATATAAACTTCCATGTCAACTGCCTTGTTTTCTAACTCAAATGTGCACGTCATTGATAGTGATTCTGATGTAGAAGACGATACAAGGAGTAGCCAAGAGTTTCTCTATGATCTAACTACTGATTTCCAAGACAGAGCCCTTCTGGTAATTCAGAGGAGGTTTTACAAAAGATCGGGGATAATAGGTACAACTAGGGGCAATAGACAAGTCAAAGGAGACTTGTTTCAGATCTGAGAAAACATGACACTTTCAAAAAGACTGTCCAAACAACAAGACTTCTACTACTTTTTATCCTTCAAAACCCAGTTACACACTAATTCCTCATACACACCAAATCATAACTCAAAAGGGTCTGATAAGCCAGAGAAGGATTATAGAACCTTATATAGAGGAAATAAAGCTGGAGTTGCCCTTCTAACTCAAAAACTTTCAAACCAAAAATAAAAAGAGAAGGGAGAAAATGTCTCATCATCAAACGACAAAGCGAAGAGTAAGGGAGAAAATGGGTTGATGGCAGAGACTTATGACTAGGACATGGAAGAGTTATCCTCTTATGATGATGCAAGTGTGAGAATAAATGCTTACATGGCTCTAGCTGAGGAAGAGCCATCTGTTGGGAAAAATGATGCTAGGTTAGATACTTTTGGTATGAAGCTTATTACATTAACTTCGGTGAATTCAGATCATACCCTGAAGACACATACTCACCTCCAAGAAATCCCATCAACACACATCCTAGATATAATGTCTTTGTGCATTAGATCCAACTTATGACCCTCTGTCTTCCATATATTAGAAACTAGATTCAATTGATTCAAAGGAAAACATCTCACCTGAGACCATCATCACTAAACCTGATTAACAAATCACAACTCCTTTACCTAATCAAGAAATCACTGATCCCATACCGGAACAACAAGAATCCCCATTGATGAACAAATCATTGAAACTGAATTTTTACCAACAGCCCATGGCTAAAGCCCCTAGTCGCCGACTAGGGGCCGCTGTTTTTTAAATAAAAAAATTAGTGTTTTGTTTGATTTTGTGATTTTGTGTGTTTATGTTTTCTATGGTAGTTTGCATATCTTGTTCTTAATTCTTGTTCTAGTAAGTATTATTCGCTTGATTTAGATAATTTGTGATGCGGGATTTTGCAACCTCACAAAAGGTTTTACCTCTCAAGGAATCTTGAGAGATTTTGCAATCCTCTAAGTAGTGTACCTGATCGTTGTAGTGTAGTATAGGTATATCCGGGGGATTAATCGTTCTCTAGGGGAATAGTGTCGTTAGGATTGAAGTGTAGGTCAACTAGGTCTAAAGGTGAAGGATGAGTCTTTTTGTATTTTTATATTTTATGAAAGCAAGTAAAAATCTCGGGTATTGTAAGAGTGGGCGGAATTAGTTGCTAGTTAATTAACCCAAAACTACCTAATTAAACAAAATAAAATAAATAATAAGAAAAGTAAATGTGGTGAACTTCTTATAGGAGAAAAATGTGTTTACTTAGATTTCACTACTCCCTAGTTATCTCTTGTTGGTTTGTTGAGTGTCACAATTGTTTAGTTGAAGGATTGTATTCCTTAATACCATTCGTGGGGGCGTGTACGTTCTTCCCTAACTCTATGAATATCTATTTCCTCTTATGACAACACGTTTAGTATCCCATCATAGAATCCTCAACATCTACTCATGCATTAAATACAATCAATAAAACCGTAGTACACATCCGATTACGTTTCTTAAGACGTTCTAGCTTGTTACCGTATAGGAGATTAGCCAGTTTTTTTAAGCCTAACGCGAGTCAATCAACCAAACAATAAACAACACACTAACAATCAATAACTAGGTTTCATTAGATCTAAGCAAACACTATGTAATCTAAGCTAGCATGTTAATGTAAAGAAAAGATAAACAATCAATCAAACAACACATAGACATATTGAATGATTAAAAGAGAAACTTATCTTCAATTGAACATGGAAGAAAAGAGAGTTTGAAACCCTAAAAAAGCTGTAAAACTCGGACTAGGGTTTATCCCCAAAGTTGCACACTTAATGAATGAAAAATCCAAAACTATATATAGATATACAAGGGTGACGACGTCAGGTTATGAGTCCTGACGCCGTCATCTCGCCGTCATTGGGGTTTCTTGATGCACTATCCAGCTTCTTGACGTCGTCACTCACAAATACTTCTGGGCCGTCTCTTGTTAATTTTGTACGAGATGCCCTACTTCCATTAACACGTGACGGTTCCACCAAAAATTTTCTGGAGCGTCACTTGCAATATTTTCCATCTCTTGAATCTTCAAGTGACGGCGTCACCTTGTAATGACTGATGCCGTCAGGTGTATTTTCCAGCCTTATTTCTTGATTTTGTCATTTTCTTCACTTTTGACTCCAAAAACGTCCAAAATGCTCCATTTTTCAGAATTCACGTTCCAAGTACCTAAAATGATAAAATAAACGATTTGAGATAATATTTGACCATATATTTACGATTTAGGGCTTAAATGACCCCCTAAAAGCGTATCAAATAAATCCTTATCAATTTGCCATGCTAGTTTGCCTAGTTATGATTATGTTAGCTTAATTTTGTTTGCTTGCATTTTTGTTCTTGATGGAATTTTGTTATTCTATAAATGTTTAGTTACACTTACTCATATTTTTATTATGTTTATGTGTTCTTGGTGTTTTCATATTTAAAGTTTAGATTATCATGCTTATATGTTTTATTTGATTTTATTTTAAGTAGTAGAATATGCTCTTTTATGTTTAATTACATTTTTTTTAATTGAAGTTTAATTTGCTAATGCCTATTTATGATCTTAGTCCTAAATATGATTTTAAGTGTTCTTAAAATTTTCATGGATAAAATTGTGTTGCAATGTGTTTAAGTGTTTATTTCCTTTAGTTTGATCTTTGCTTAGAATTATTTTGTGTTTAGGATTAAGTAATTTAAAGTGTTTAAATTATTTTTAAGTAAAACAAAAAAGCTGAAATCACTTTAAAAAAAGAGTGTAAGCAAGTTTCTGATAAAGCTCCACATGTACACGGGTACACAACTAGCATCCATATACATGTTTCATGTAAAAGAAATTTATACTTGGCAGATACAAATAAAAAAATATATATATTCAAACAGACTGTCAGCAATTCCTCCTTCAATGACCTCCGCCGAGAATTTCGGAAGCAATTGAAAATTAATTTCTACGCAAACAATTAAATAAAATAAATAAATCCATCAAGATAATATTTAATAATATTAAAAAAAAAAAAACAAAAAAGCAAAAATTTATCCAGCAGAATGTTTCGGTCAACCATGTTACCATGATATCTTAACCCGGCCCGAAATATTATCCAATAACACTGACAGCAAATAACTCATCACCGTTAGGCGTTAATGTTTAGTTAACGAATATTCTGGTAAAGGGTATAACTATATAAAAGAACCAGATGAATACGAACGGAGTTAGCAGTTATTCATATTCACTCGTTTAAAATTAACGAGACAAGTAAACGGACATAAGCGTTCAAATAGGCAAATTTTCTTGTTTATGTTCGTTGTTGGATAAAAAAATAAGTTGTTCTTATTCGTTCATTAATAAACTAAATGAATCTTAAACAAACATAAATGATCGAAATAAATGAACATCAAAAACAAACTAAACTTGATTAAGTTATGCATAATATTTTGTTTTATAAGTATTGTCTTGTTTAGATAAATCAGTGTTAAAAGTATACAATTAAAAGATATGATATATGGACAAACAAATAAATGAACATAAACGAACGTTAATAAACGCATAATCAGACATTTAAGAACACAAATGAACGGACGCGACTTTTATTAATATTTGTTCTTTAATTAAATGAGCGTAAAATATTGTTTAGGTTCATTCAATTAATAAATAAATAAATATAAATGACCTTTTTTATGACACGTTTCATGAACTATTCAAAAAACATTCGGTTTATTTACAGTCGTAATTCTAATTAATTAAACAAAAGAAAATATATATAGCACATCAAAGGGTTTATAATTTCTTTTTTAATTATAATGAGATCATATTTCATGTTTAAGTGCTATGAAAAGGCTTGAGGGTTTGGATTTTTTCATAATTTAAACCATGTGTGTGATTGTTGAGTACTATAAACTTTAAAATGTTTATATATATAACAAAATAAGGTTTGTTAAATCAAAATCTTTATAAATTGATGATTTGATAAACTAATAAATCCATTTAAATCTCTATCATTATAGATGCTCTTATAACAAAGATATGAGACTAATTAAAACGGGATAGATAATAATTTTAATTTATGATAGTCGTAAAATCACGCTAACTTGCTGAAAAAAGGCGCAAGATTTTCTTGATTTATTTTTGTTCGACGATAGGTTCAAACCTCGTAATTTTTATTACGTAAAAAGATTAAAAAAAAGTTACAGTATGTTATTAAGATGTCCAAATCAAATGGCCGTTAAATACTATCGTTTTTTTTGTTAGCCTATAAATGAGGCCGTTACATAGGGGTAGCTTATATTTGTCATTTCCCTCTCTCTAAACACATATATATCGTCCCTTACCTAGCTCTTTTTTTCAGATCCAAACTCACACACTCTAACACACACACACACACACACACACACACACACACACACACACACACACTAACTGTGTGTGTGATACGTAGCAAAAGTTAAGAAGAAGAGTGTGTGTGACAACAATGGCTGTGGTTATGAAATCACTGGTTGGGTGTTTGTTTTTGTTAATGATATCTTTGCTTATGGTTGGTGTTGTTTTCGCGAATGCTACTGATGATGATTTGAGTATTAGGTTTGTTGCATTGTAGTGATTTGAGCTCAATTATGTGTTTTTTTTTTTATAATTTGTTATTATGTTGATTAATGTGTTTCATGTGTAATGGTGCAGGGTTGTTGAAACAGAGATGGTAAAAAACATGAATATGTCATCAATGGAAGCCAGGTATAATTCTATTCCAAAATTAGTGTCTATAGACGAGTACTCGATCGATTAGTTTTGATTGCAAGAATTTTGTTGATTATAGTCACTTTCTCTTAAACACTCTGCTGACTAGCTGAGTGAGCTGACTTTATAAGCTCTTTGTAATTCACAGTTTTTCCCATGAGCATTATATTGATCGCAACGCATTGCTAAAATATTAGAAATTTTTCCGCGGGTGCCGGGACCCTATGGATTATTTCGATATAATGTGAAAAAAGTAAAAATAAATAAATAAATAAAAATAAAAAAAAAATTCCTAAATGTATCTAAAATGAAACCGTCCATCAAAATGTGTTTCTATATTACGGTTTTGGTTCTGTTCCGTCTTAGAACGTAAAATCACATTTTTGAAAATCTTTTGAGATCTCTCCAAAATTCATTAACGTTATTTGACAACACAGTGTCACAGTCAAATTGGCTGTTTCCAACAGTTTTATCTGTTTTCCGTTATTTTTTCAACAGCAATTGTGAATTGTGAATGGTCGCAGAGTATACTTTAACGTTCATCTACTTTTAATCCCACTAGTTAGTCACTTAACTGATTGAAAAAAACGTCGGTTTTTGTATATTTACAAAAGTACCCTCCGGCTAGTTTGCTCAAAAACACTTTAAAGGTGGGTCATTTGGTCTTTTACCTGTTGATTATTGGTGTGCGTCACTGTCCGTGCTTCTCATTCACATTCCCAATTTGTGTGTTTTAACTTTTTTTCATTAATGTGGAAGTTTGAATGATATTGAATTTCCTATAAATTGATTAATTGGAAGTTTTTATTTATTTAATTATTTTTATTATTTTTATTTATTTTTTCTTTTTTTATGTTGCTTACGTTAAAGACCTGAAAACTATAGTTCTTTGTTCTTATATAAATATTTTTATTAATTTTCCTAATTTTAGGTTTATTTATTTTTGTATTTTATTTTGATGCAGAGCAAAGAAGTCTGAATATTTGAATGAGAAAGCAGTTCAAGATCCAGAGGAGGTTGTTTCCATGGTCGAAATGTATGAATCTCTATCTATAATGTCAAATTTAATTCGACCAATAAGCTCGCCTAGTTATTTTTATTTTATTTTTTAAATGGCTACGAAATGTTCGTGTGTCCAAAACTAGCAGTACGAAACATCGGATAATCTATCAATTGGATTTTTTACGTACATGCATAAATTAATATCAACTTGAAATTTCAAAAGGTGATATAATAGCATTAATTTTTGGTTGCAATAGTAGTTGAGGTCATAAGGGAATTGTTCATGTGGCCAAATTGGACCTAAAGCTTCAACCCACTTTTTTCACTCCTAATTTATATATCCACTACTCTAACTTGAACATTTATTGGCATTGCACATTTTTCTTTCTTTCACATAGATGGGATAGTTAAGGTTCTACGTTATCTTTTTGCCTTGTTACTCTTAACATCTGTCTACCCATTGTAAATAACACAAGAATCAAAAATCATGTGCAACCCTCACATGGGTGGTCTTTATTTTATACCAGCATTAAACATATTGGTACACCTACCTTTCCTTCAAATGCTGCACATTGTTTTGACACCAAGTGAGATACATGTAAAATCACACTTAATGGTAGACCTATGGTTGTCAAGGATATGGTTCCATTATTTTATTATTCTAGTTCTATTTTCATTTATTTTGTAGGAATTGTGATAGTAACAAATTAAAATTCTGACACCTAAAACTTATTCTTGACCAATATTTTCCATTTTGGGACTGCTTTGATATCATGAAACCTTTTGTAACTAGCCTTCCACTTTAAATTATTGCATTAGTTGATTCAAGTTTATGCATTATTGTTGGTCAATTAAATACTTTTTGACCTGAAAATGTTGTGTATAAAAATTTCTTTTAATATGGTCTTTAAAATTCTGACACCTAAAACATTGGGTAAATTGCATATATACCCATTAAAACTTAAATATTTGCATATTTCCCCATAATACAAGTTTTTAATGCATGATGTACAATGCAATTTTAGAATGCTTTGGGTATATGTGCAAATATGCAAGTTTTAATGGGTATATATGCAATTTACCCTAAAACATTCATGAAAAAGTATGGTCTTCGAAAAATTAATACAACTGATTTTAGCAACAATAAAGTACTGTTGCTAGACACTATATTATATGTGTACGGCAAAGGCAAACTGAGATAAATGCACACACCGACAAGCCATAGAAGAAGTACCTAACATCCTTTCATTTTGGTAAAGCACACAAACTGCACATGCTCATAAGTTTTAAGAATAGTTGAACTGTTGTACACATGTCTTTTTCACACTCAACTAACAACATGGTCTTATTAACTAACCACTCCTACAACAATAGCTTTAATCTAAGTCCAAAATTTTATACTCCGTATAAGATTAAATAATACGTTAGTAATCTTAAGAGGGTGTTTGAAATTGCTTATTTTTTTCCTGCTTATGATTCTGCTTAAAAATAAGTACTTTAAAAACTAATTTTTGGATTTGCTTGAGTTATAAATAATGCAATATTGATAAAAAAATAATAATCTCTATAGAAATTTTCAATCAAATTTATTTATAAAATGGTTTTAGGTTCGTTACGAGTGTAAAAAGTAATCTCAATTTAATATCAAATAAACAATAAAAAAATAAATAACTCTTAACATGCTTATGAAGAACTACATTTTTGCTTTTTCAAATAGAAAAAAAAAAACAAAAAAAAATCTTAGCTAAGGATTGATTTCTAAAATTATTATTAATGAATTGGAAATGATTAGCACATATTACTTTTTGTTTTCACACATCGGTGTACAAATATATATTGCGTGATGTATAATGGTACAAATGTTAAATGCATGAGTTAGAGTGTCTCAATCGATAAAAGGCTTTCTATAGTGTTATGGTTTAGGCGTCCGTTAGAGAATTCACTTAATGCCCCTCAAAATGTCATTATAATGATATTTTGTGATGTTTAACAGGAGCATGAGAAATAGCACCGAAAGGAGGAAACTTGGATTCTTATCATGTGGAACTGGTAATCCAATTGATGATTGTTGGAGGTGTGACCCAAATTGGCAGAAAAACCGTAAGCGTCTTGCTGATTGTGGTATTGGTTTTGGCCGAAATGCAATTGGAGGCCGTGATGGTCGCTTTTATGTGGTTACTGATTCTGGAGACGATGACCCTGTTAACCCACGACCAGGCACCCTACGTCATGCTGTCATCCAAGATACCCCTCTTTGGATTGTGTTCAAACGTGACATGGTTATCCAATTGAAACAAGAACTTATCATGAACAGCTTTAAGACCATTGATGCTCGTGGAGTAAATGTCCACATTGCTAATGGAGCTTGCATTACAATTCAATACATTACAAATGTCATTATTCACGGGTTACATATTCATGATTGCAAACCAACTGGTAACGCCTTGGTTAGAAGCTCGCCCTCCCATTATGGTTTTAGGACAATAGCTGATGGTGATGCTATATCCATCTTTGGCTCGAGCCATATATGGGTAGATCATAACTCTCTATCTAGCTGCGCTGATGGACTTGTTGATGCCGTCATGGGCTCAACCGCAATCACCATTTCCAATAATTACTTTACTCACCACAACGAGGTTTGTAAACCTTAACTACCCTTTTCCGCCTGATAAATTTATTTTACACTAGAATTTTCTAATAAAAGCGATGAAACAGGTGATGTTGTTGGGCCATAGTGACTCGTATACAAAGGACAAGCTAATGCAAGTGACTATTGCCTATAACCATTTCGGAGAAGGTCTTATGCAAAGAATGCCTAGGTACTAAACCATGGATTCTTATTCTCAATAACCAGTTTAGTAGTCGTTACCATAAATTACTTATAACTATGATATATAGGCATTTTTACATGTTAATCCTGAAATAACTAAGCCAAACACTTGCAACATTTGTTACTATTTTACAGATGCAGACATGGATATTTCCATGTGGTGAACAATGACTACACCCACTGGGAGATGTATGCAATTGGTGGAAGTGCAAACCCCACCATCAACAGCCAAGGCAATAGATACCTTGCCCCTGTCAATCCTTTTGCCAAAGAGGTACTGTTTAGTATACTCTCTAGTTGCAATTAATATGTTATGTCCCTTTCTTGCTTGTTGATTCAAAAGTCAAATCAATTTATAGAAATTTAATTTGAAAATGACAGGTTACTAAGAGAGTGGACACAGATGCAAGCCAATGGCATGGATGGAACTGGAGATCAGAAGGTGATCTACTTCTTAATGGCGCTTATTTCACACCATCTGGTGCTGGAGCCTCAACAAGTTATGCCAGGGCGTCAAGTTTAGGTGCAAAGTCATCTTCATTGGTCGGTACTATCACATCCGGTGCTGGGGTGCTTGGTTGTCGTAGGGGCCGCCAGTGCTAACTACTACCCCATATCGTAAAGAATCACTTTCTTTTTCCAGTTTTCATCACCCACCTATATATATAAATCCTTCACATCCCATCATTTTTATACACTACCTTTTTTCTATTTTCTTTTTTCTATCTTATTTGGTTTTCGTTCGTCCATTGTTGTCCACACTTTGCTGTTGTGCAACCTCGGCCCAAGCTCTTTACATAAACATATCACCATTGCTTAGGAGCAGGTGCGTAGCGTTGTTCAGCCCCATTCTATCGACCCCAGTGTCCCCTTTTCCTAACCCGAAACATTTGCATTGTCTACACCTTTTTTATATATTTATCTTGGTAATGTTAGTTTCTCATACAAGTGATAGTGTGAATGTCAAAAACTTATGATTAATGAAAAAGGAGAAAAAAAGGGGAAATTATTTGTTATGGAGTAAATCTTTGCACTTTCTACTTACTTTCTTGCCAATGGAAAAGCAAATCTTTTTCTTGCTTTTATACATAATCTTTTTGGTTGTGGATTGATATTATATGTGGTGTGATCTTTTTACGTTTTGTGTTGATTGAGGAACAAAAAGTTTAACGTGGAGGAATAGGGTCTTAATTTTGGGATACTGGATGATGATAAGTGGTACCACAAATGGTTTGAGAAACCTATGTTTGTATGTCAAACACAAATAATGATATTGTTCCCATAACATGATCAAGCTCATAGGATTCTTCATAGAGGTTAAGCGTAAGTTATAAGAAAAATCATACGTACACACAACACACCTGTCTATTCTTTAAATTTCCTAAAATGATCCAAACATTCGTTACTTGAGAAAGTAATTCTATGCAAATCAGACATGATAATATCATTTGGTTTCTTTTACGAGCAAAGAATAACGAACCTTTAACGACTTTAACGTTCTAGACATTGTAATCAAATTCCTTTTCAAGGCACGTTCAATTCAGAAACCTATCATACGACAAATGTTGTGACCATGTTCTCGCATAAACAATAACATGGCAAGAAAATAATGAAACTTACAAGACAATGAAAATGACATAAAGGAAACTACATTTATCATAACTAGATCAAATATATAAATTTTGATGTTATTATAAAAAAGATCTACAAAATCCGAAGGCGACCCTTGAATTAACGTAGGAATTTAAGGTGAGGGGTTAGGGTGGGGTGGGGTGATTAAGCAGATTAAGATGGAAGTCATGTGAGGTCTGGACCCATGAACTTAGCTCCATGTGACTCTAGTTTGTGGGTAGGTCCTCTTTCCCACACATTAATATATGGTAGGGGCCTTTCCTTTTGGATTCAACTTAGGCTATGTTTGGCACAAAGCTTTTTGGAGCTTTTTTGGGCAATGAGCGGTGAACAACGAGCTTTTTTATTTTTAGTGTTCGTTTGGCATGAGAGCTGTGGGCTTTGCTATTTTTTAGGAAAGCTCATTTTCCCAATGCTTCTTTATGAAGCTGTGAGCTTTTTTGGCTACTGCTCACAGCTACTGCTCACAGCTCACTGCTACTGCTCACTGCTACTGCTCACAGCTACTTTTGCCAAACATAGCCTTAGTTTCAATCCTAACAATTTCGTATCTACATTTACATCGACTAGATGGTTACCCACGCAAAACGGAAATTTATTGCCGCAACTGGTTATATTTGAGATAGTTAAGTTGGCTAAGTGTTTTGCAAAACATTTATCCTTACAACATAAAATAATCAAAATATAATTCAGTAAATGTTGTAACATATAATTCAACTCCGATGTTTAAAATGTATCAAATAATGTATAAAAATATTTAATAAAACTTAAATTAAAACATAACAGCAATTATTTGTAGAATTTATCTTCTTCTATAATATTATTTTATCTACGTTTATTAAGGAAGTGTTATATATAGTTGAAATGATACACATATATAGTATGTATTAAATGCAGTTTGTTGATTTCACCATGTTACCTTTCACCACCGTAAACCTAAATTTCACATCCAAAATTCACATTCCACAATCAATTTCATCATAATCAAATACCAACCAATTTCAGTTCACCTCATTCCATTCCTAAAAACTCAAAAATCCCCAATTTTAATCACCAATTTCATAAAACCCCATAAACCCTAAAACATCAATTCTTTCTAAAAATCATCATTGTCAACCACGTACACACACACACCACGCCACACCGCCATCACCAACCTCAAAACAACCCAACTCGCCACCATCGACGCCACTTCTTGTCTAGGATGAGGAATAGAAGATCAGCGCCGGCGACTGAGGAATGGCAACAGGTACCGGAAAGAAGAAGAGAACGTAGGGAGCGCAATGAGGAGAGACCATACACACCGGAGGTTACTAAATTTTACGTTGCAAATCTGCCAGATAAATGCTCGTCTGAGGATATCAAGAAGGTGTTTGGGGACTATGGGGTTATTGCCGAAGTGTATGTGGCTCGCAAACTGAATAAGTATGGACAAAGGTTTGCTTTCGTAAACTTTTCCGGCGTCAAGAACAAGCAGGAGTTGGAAGTTCGGCTACGAGATCTAAGAATGAGTGAGGTTAGGCTTTTCAGTACTCTTGCAAAATTTGTGGATGGTAAGATCATGGGAAGGGAGACGAATTATGGAGGGGGTAAGGAGACCGTGAAGAAGGATACCGGATCGGAAAAGAGTGAGCGTAATCGTGCAAGAGACAATGAAGAGATTCCGACGAAGGAGAATAATGGCGGCAAGGGTTATTCACGTACAGAAGGCAGATCGTTTCGGGATATGTTGATTAACAAAAACTTGAACATACAGGAAGTAGATTTAACTATTGATCCAAATACTTCGGCTTTTCCTCAGTGGCACAACAAGGCGGTTGTCGGTAGGGTTCATGACTTTCAGCGGCTTATTGCATTGCGTCAGTGGCTGTTGCAGAAGGTGGATATGGAAGCCACGATCAAATATGTCGGTGGCCTCTTGGTATTGGTTCTGTTTCATAAGGAAGAGGACGCGTTTGCTTTCTCGGCTGATGAGATGTGTTGGAAGGAATGTTTTAGTAAATTGTCCATTTGGAAAGGTCAAATTTTGGCGAATGAAAGGATCGCGTGGCTAAAGATATTTGGAGTACCGGTTTGTATCGTAGATAATAGGGTGTTCAATCGAATTGGCGGCCTATTCGGTGTTCTCATGCAACCGGCTCAACTTTCAGATGACGATGGTGATCTTACATATGTGTGTATTGGAGTTCTTGTGGGTGAACGGGATAGAATCAACCATACGATTGCTATTCGGTGGAGGGACAAAATCATTAGAGTTAGAGTGGAAGAGGATCGAAATGATTGGATTCCGGACTGTTTAATCCCAGATGATGAGGAATCATTTAATTCAGACGAGGATCATAATGTCAACATCGGAGATGATGAAGACATGGAAGACCGGAACGATGTAGTTGGTGATGATGAAAGCTCCGATGTCTGTAGGGGCGGTGATGCGAATTCGGAAAGAGCACAAAAGTTGGAAAACATTAATGACAACAATGTTGAGTTGAGCAATAATAGGAATGTTGAGGATAATGGGAATTTTTTCCAATTCACTTTTAATAAACGATCTGGAAAGTCAAATGAGGAGGTGGCTCTAAAAAAATACAAAAAGAAATGTGGTAGGCCAAGAAATTCTATATCACCCCAAGTTAAAAATAGGCCAACTAAGAGAGCCCGCAATGGGGATCCATTTAGCTTGAATGAGATGTTGGGTATTATTGATAGTGGGCCAACTTCTTCACAATCTTCGTTAAATCAAAGTCTGACCCAAAACCAAGAATTTATAACCCCTGATTTGAACGATAACTTGCCTGGGATCAATACTGGTGGTTTGAACAGTGAACAGGTAATCAGGGGTGAGGAGAACACAATGGATATAGGTGTTACGAAAGCTGGAACTGATAAGGAAGATAATTTGGTGGAGGAAGTTAATCAAACGGTGGCAATTGGCGAAGCTTTAGGTGTTTCAAACATCGGTAATTTCATCAATCAGGTAACTAATTCTATCATTGCTGAAGGTTTTCAAGTGGTGGAATCATGAATGTCTTGTCTTTGAATANCACAATGGATATAGGTGTTACGAAAGCTGGAACTGATAAGGAAGATAATTTGGTGGAGGAAGTTAATCAAACGGTGGCAATTGGCGAAGCTTTAGGTGTTTCAAACATCGGTAATTTCATCAATCAGGTAACTAATTCTATCATTGCTGAAGGTTTTCAAGTGGTGGAATCATGAATGTCTTGTCTTTGAATATTCGTGGGTTGGGGGTTCCGGGTAAAGCTACTTGGTTTAAGGGTTTAAGAAAAGAACATGATGTGGGTTTTGTGTTATTTCAAGAGTCAGGGTATGCTAACGTTTCTGAATCGATTCTGGAATCATACTGGGGTTATGGGGATTTTGGGTTTGACGTGGTTGAACCAGTAGGGAGATCAGGAGGCATAGTCAGTATGTGGGATAAACGTTTATTCGAACCTTCAGACATTATCAAGCACATAAACTTTTTGCTTGTTTCGGGTGAATTGAAATGGTTTGGGGCGGTTTGTAATATCATAAATGTATACGCTCCACAACGTGATGTTGATAAACGTCTATTATGGAGTGAATTAGCTGCTCTGATAAACTCTAAGGTGGGGTTATGGGTCGTAGCAGGGGACTTCAATTCGGTTAGGAGTGCGGAAGAAAGAAGAAACTCGTTCTTTAATCATAAAGCGGCTACGGAGTTTAATTGTTTTATAGAGGATACTGGTTTACAAGAACCGAGTCTAAAAGGCAGCAAATTCACATTCTCAACAGGTAATAAGTTAAGTCGTATCGATAGAATATTTGTCTGTTGGGAATTTTTTAACAGGTGGCCTGATGCGGAATATAGAACGTTGCCTAAAGGAAGACCGGACCACCGCCCCATCATGTTGAAGTCGGTTTCTTGCAATTTTGGTCCTAAACCATCCAGGTTTTTTAATTCATGGATGGAACGGAAATACTTTGAAGGCATAATTAGGAAAGTTTGTGAAGAATTTAATTTTGATGGTTGTCCTGATGTAGCTTTGATGAAAAAATTTAAGGCTTTAAGACAAGCAATTACTAGGTGGAAGGAGGATTTAAAAACAAAAGAGATGGAGGAAGAGAATGTTTTGCAGGATGATATTGAACTCCTAGAGAAAGTGCTGGAAGAACGTGACCTATCTGAAGAAGAGCAGTGGATTTGGAAGAGAGTAATTTTAGGTTACGAGAATTAGAAGAGTTCAAGTATAATGATTTAAAACAAAAGGCGAGATGTAAGTGGGCGATGTATGGAGACGATAACTCCAGGTTTTTTCATGGTCTCATCAATAAAAGGAAGGCGGCTAATAACATCACCGGCTTACTTATTAATGACACTTGGCAAACTAAACCGTCCATTGTTAAGAGAGAAGTGTTCCAATTTTTCCGTAGAAAATTTGTGGAAGATATGCGGAAACGGCCATCGTTCAAGTATCATGGTATTAATCGGCTCTCTGAAGGTGATATGCGGTTACTGGTGGTGCCCTTTATAGAAGCGGAGATTAAGGATACGGTGTTTGGGTGTGGAGATGATAAAGCTCCTGGCCCGATCGGTTTTAATTTTAAATTTATTAAACGCTTCTGGAGCTTTTTCGCAGGTGATTTTAAGAAGATAATTCAGTATTTTTATGCTCATGGGACTATTATTTCGGGTGTGGGATCATCGTTTATTACTCTTGTAGAACCGTAGGGGGGGGGTGAATACGGTTTCTTCGGCTTTTTAGATGTTTAAAAACTTTAAGCCAAAGAGAACACCAAGTGGTTGTACAATAATCCAACAACCACTAACACAACCAAAGTATATAAAGCAAGTAAGAACACAACGATATATACTGGTTCGGGATGGGGGGTTATACCATCCGTACGTCCAGTTGCGAATCCGCGACTCCGATACTATTCACTAGTATAATCCTTTCGGTGGACTACAAACCGTTACAATTCACTCCACCAATATTCACCAATATTGATGCTCACAAAGAAGGAGTTACTCCCACGGTATTCCGCCCTCGGAAACCACCCAAAAGAATCTCGCGATTCGACTTCACCTAAGGGTCACCAAGACCACTACCAAGACTTCCCACCGGAAGTATCAAACCCCAACTAGATCCCCAATGATCTAGGCTTGGTCACCAAGACACAAGACTTCCCTTACAAACAATTGAATGAATGAAAGTTTGTTTTATCAACCAAGCCCTAACCTAACCTAGAGACTCGATTGTAGTAGAAAGGGTATAGATAAGAAGACCCTCGACACAATCACAAGAGTGGATTAAGTTCTTGAGATTCTTCCCTTGCAAGGAGATGTGTTCTTTCAAAGATGTTAAAGTGTTTAACTAAGAACACAAAATAGAATTAGAAGGATTAAAGAGAAAGAATATAGAGAGAAAGAATAATGGCAAGGGGTGAGGAATATAAGAGGCAAGGCATGGTATTTATAGGCAAAAACCCAACTTGGGAAAATTTTACCGAGCCCGGCGCGCTGCCCACGCGTTGACGCGTGGGTGGCGCGCCAGACACCCAGTAAAAGTTTTTCCAAAACATTGGGTGTTGGCTTTATAAATACCTTACCTTGCTAAACCCCCAATTGTACTTCACACTAAACCTTAACATTAATCAATCTAAGGTTTACCAACTCAAATAGCCAATTTGGAAAATGTTTTGTGAAGTGTATATTAGAAAACCAAATACCAAGGGTAGAAGAGTAGAAAGGTTAATTTGGTAGGGGTAGAATGGGTATTCCTCACATGGCATAATAGAAGAGAATATGCCATGGAATATTCCTCACTAAGGAAGAGTGAGTAAGGTTGGGTTAAGAGGTAACCATGGTTAGGTTAGAAGTGAACCATGGTTAGGTTGAGAAAGCATATTCCAAAGGATATTCCTTTGCTTGGGGGGAAAGAATGAGATGGAGGGTTGAGATGAAATGGTTTGAATTGGATGGCTAGGATCAAGGGAGCCTATGTTTGGATTTCAAATTTATTCCCATGTGATGAAATAGAGGGTTGAGATGTGTTGTAAGGGAATGGATGGTTGAGATGTAGAGTGTGTAAGGAATATAAGATATGAGTTAGATTGTGTAAGGGATGTAATGTTGTAAGGGATTGTGTAAGAGAAATGGATTGGATTGGATTGGATATGTTAAGATATGATGAGTTGGCTAGTGTGTGTAGAGAATAAATGGTTGTGAGAATAGTGTGTGTATTTTGAAATCAAGTGTTTGTACACAAGGTGTATAAGTGTGTGTATAAAGATTGTATGGGAAGTTGGTAGATTGAGAGAATATTGTGTGGGAGTATGTGAAGGGACAAAGGTACACTTTTGTAAGAGAGTGTAAGAGAATGTTGGAAGGATTTTGGGAAGGATTGTGGGAGATTTGGTGGTATTTGTCTTTTGTAAAAATGAGATTAAGAAGAAGATTAAGAAGTATTCTAATTGTCATTAAGAAGAAAAGATTTAGACAATTAAGATTATAAGTTGAGAAAATCATAGGTTACTTATTAGTTCAAGTAACACAACGTCGAGAATCCATAGTTTCATATCT
>LBNU01007366.1:207771-228416 GCA_014162995.1 Artemisia annua
TTTCCCATCCCAACACTCTTAGTTGGAGCTTGAGGGACAACATTGTTGTTAACAATTTCTTCACTTCCATTGTTTGCAATCAATGAATTAGTGTCACTACTTTGGAGGATGAAATTGTCAAGAACATTGTTTGGAGAAGGTGGTTGGTTATTCATTTTTAACTTAGATTGAGATTTTAGGTGCAATGCTTAGTCAAGATCTCTAATCCTTAAATAATAGTAGAGTGAGGTTTAGATATGGGTAATGACTCCTATTATCCAACGGGTATTAAGGCAATTAGTACTAAGATTCCTCATTAGGTGTACAAGTTGTGAAGATCAAGAGGAAGAGAATATATAGGAAAGGTAAATATGCTTTGATCACATGGTTATGGGAAGAGTTATTCAAAGAACTATAAGTGTTTTAGTTGATCTTAAGTTATGATATGTAGACTAAATACACATGCCACCTACCATTATTTCTCAAGCATGCACCATAATTTGTTAAGCTATGCATCTAATAATGGTTGAGTAAAAGATCTTGTTAGATCACTATTTTGAAGATATCACACTTTTGATTAAATAATTTAATCATACAACATGTATTGATCACATAAGATGAACAAGTAGAATTAGATATAACATTTTCAACACAAGTGTAAGTTGTGATCAATATTATATCTAATCTTGGAATTTTGACAAAATCAATATTATCGAGATTAAGCAAGATAATTTTGTGTCAAATTTTCTTGTTCAATGCACATAGTATAGACAAGTAGAATCTTGGATATTATCAATCATTGTTTGGATAATGAGTTGATACATATCTTTCCTCTTGGAAGACATTTATTTGGGCTTCCATCCATGCCTCCATATAAACCTTAATCATATAAACACATAAGCTCTAGGAGCATCACAATGTCCTTTAATACATTTCAATTAACATAAAAGATTGTTCTCTTAAGATGCATGTTTTAACATCAAAACCTATCCCAAAGCAATTTGGACTCTTGAAAAATGTCATGCCAAAAACCTAATCTTGTTTGTTTTGTGACCTAAGAGTTCTTTTATTCAAGTCACCAATGACTTGTTTTATAGGATGACCCCTCGCTTCTCTCACTTCCTTAGGATTGCCTTCATCTGAAACATTAACTTGTAATGTCGGCAACCTTTCTTGATCTTGAACTATAGGTTCATTGATCACATCATCTTCTACCGAAGGAGATGATTTAGGCTCGGGCATGCTCTCATCAAAGGTAACATTGAGAGATTCCTCAATCCTCATTGTTTCCTTGTTAAGCACTATGTATGCTTTACTAGTTTGAGAGTATCCTAGAAACACACCTTCATACGACTTTGGGTCGAATTTGGTGAGATATTCTTTGGTGTTTAGTATAAATGCTTTACAACCAAATACTCTAAAGTATTCTAAGGAAGGTTTTCTATTCCTAAGTATTTCATAAGGAGTTTTATTAATGACCTTTCTTATATGAACTCTATTAAAGATATAACATGCGGTATCTAGGGCATGACACCAAAACTTTTGTGGGATGGATTGCTCGTCAAGCATTGCACGACTCATCTTTCTTAACTTACGATGTGTTCTTTCAACAATCTCAAGCGATTGAGAAGTGAACGGGCCCGATAAGTTATAAGATATTCCATGTTGTTCACAAAAGGTTCCAAATTGCATTTTATCAAATTCACTACTATGATTTGTTTTAATTGAGACAATTGAACAATCAAGTAGGTTTTCAAGTTTCTTTCTTAAAATGTTGAATTTATTCAAGACTCCATCCTTGTTTTCTAAAAATAATATCCAAGTGTAATTTGAATAATCATCTATAATCATTAAAGTGTAGAAGTTTCCTCCATAACTTTGGATCGGAGATGGACCATACAAATCCAAATGAATCAACTCTAAAACCCTATTAGTTGTCACTTCCATTTTTATTCCTATTATTAGTTTGTCCTTGACTCCCTAGACATGTATCACAATAATGTCTTTCGAAGCTCAACTTCGGTAAATTCCGTACTAGCTCGTTAGAAGCTAGGTTTTGAACTAACCTCATATTGGCGTGACCTAACCTTCTATGCCAAAGCGTTGAGTTGACCACCATGGACGTAAGCCATATATGTTGCTTAGAGTTATCACCCAACTTGCATGTATATAAGTTATTTCTCCTATGACCTTTTTCTAACACAACACCATTTTTACTAATAGTACAATCTACCTTAGTAAATTTAACTTCACAATCATCATCACTTAATTGACTCACATTAATCAAATTAAAGTTTAAACCTCTAACATGCTCAACGTTGGTAATTTCAATGGAGTCATGAAGGACATTACCTTTGCCGACAATTTTGCCGTTAAGTTTGCTCCCAAAAATGACATGATTGCCATTATACGCCGTGTATGATGTGAACAATCTTCTATTCCTGGTCATGTGTTTAGTGCAACCACTATCCACTACCCACTCATCCGGTTGTAGATCACTTTTGAGACAAACCTACAACAAAGACATGACTCATACTTTTGGTACCCATTGTTTATTGGGTCCATTTTGGTTAGCATATGAGTTACCCAAGTTGAACATTCTTGGGTCTTGAAGAAAGATACACAATTTCTCAATACCAAAACTAGAAAAAGCGGACCAAGGATTATTTTGAAAATTATTTTGACTTTGATGACTTGATCTATAGTTATTATATCCTTGATGTCTAAAGAAGGTTTGGTTTAGGTAAGAGTTGTCTCTCCTTTGATAGTTGTTGTATTGGTATTGAGATGACCTTTGATTATAATTATAAAAATTTCCTCTTTGATTATTTTGAAACGAAGGTCTTTGGTTATATGAAGTAGAGGGTCTCATATTAGGTGTAGGTAAAAGTGGTTTACTATTCTCTCGAGGTTGTTTATAACCAAGACTATTACGAGAACCCGAGTTAAAACTTTGTTTTGGGTTTNTTGGTATTGAGATGACCTTTGATTATAATTATAAAAATTTCCTCTTTGATTATTTTGAAACGAAGGTCTTTGGTTATATGAAGTAGAGGGTCTCATATTAGGTGTAGGTAAAAGTGGTTTACTATTCTCTCGAGGTTGTTTATAACCAAGACTATTACGAGAACCCGAGTTAAAACTTTGTTTTGGGTTTACATTTCTTGCAAAGGGAGCTTGGTTACCTCGAGAGCTTACAAAAAGGAGCTTGAGGAGTAGTTGGTTTAATAACATTTCTGGACGTAGATCCAATTTCCCTCAGAGGCTTGGCGCGTTTATGGCGCGTCAACGCGTCAGGTAACACGTCAGCCTTGGAAATTTTCGGATCTTGGTCTTGACTTGATTTAACATATACCATTGGTTTTGTTAGACTCTCAGGAGTGGTTTTTCCTTGTTTTGAAAAACCAAGACCACCCTTATCTTGAGACACCTTTTGACGACTTATTATTTCTTCTAAATCATTAGTGCTCTTTTTATATTTAGAAAAAACTTAAAGATTCTTTTCGAAGCTTAGACACTTTGTCATTCAAAGAGTTAACCTCAAGTGTGAGTTCCTCACATCTTTTACATGGTTCAACCACCTCTTTGAAATGCCTTAGTGTCTTTATTTCTTTCTCAAGTTCATAAAATCTTTCATTAGACTTAATGCGTTCTTGTTCAAGAAGACGTTTTTCTTCAATGACTTTTTCAAAAGTTTTTCTAAACTCATCATTAAACTTAACTAGTTCCTCATTCTCCTTTTGCAAATTGATAATATCTAAGTTATTAGAAGAAGAAGAGTTTAGAGATACCTCAAATTTTTCTTGAGCCATAAGACACGTAGCGTCATTTGTTGGTTGGTCTTCATCATCACTATCACTCCACGCACCTCCAACGAATGCCTTGTTCACTTTAGGCTTAGGGCATTCATTGATGAAGTGATCCTTCTCTCCGCAATTGTAGCATCCTTGGGTGCGTATTGAGCTTTCACCAACCTTGTTGTCACTACTTCGGTTCCCCCCAAAGTTGTTCCTTCCACCGTTATCTCGGTTTCCAAACCTATTTCTTCTACCAAAGTTACCACCTTTCCTAAAGAACCTCCGAAAGTTCTTAGCCATGAGATTGTATTCTTCGTCGTTCATATCATCTTCTTCATTGCTATCATCTTGACTATCAGTATCATCACTAGCTTGAGTACTAGTGACTTTAGCCTTAAGAGCCAAAGACTTAACCTTCTCCTTCTTATCTTTGGTACTCACCTTGTCGTTCTCAAGAATCATCTCATAGACCTTGAGGTTTCCAATGAGCTCGTCAAGAGGTAGTTCCGCCAAATTCTTGGCTTCTTCTATCGCCGTCACCTTTGGCCTCCACTTTATTGGAAGTGCTCGAAGAAACTTCCTCACATGGTTCTTGTTATAGAAGCTAGGATCTAGAGCCGTGAGGCTAGTGATAATAGCATTGAACCTTGTGTAACCATTATCAATGGTTTCTTCATCTGAGACCGTAAACTTCTCATATTGTTGTATGAGTAAGTCGATTTTGCAATCTTTCACTTGAGAGTTGCCTTGATGAGTGATGATGAGAGAACGCCAAATCTCCTTGGCGGTTTTACAAACATGGACCCTCTCGAACTCCCTTCGAGGTAGAGCATTGTAGATTAACATCTTGGCTTCATCATTCTTGCCAAGTTTTCTCCTCTCATCATCTTTAAGATCCGCATGTGGCTTTTCCACCAACAATTTTGTTTCGGGGTCTTCCACCATGAACAAAAAGTTGCCATTTTGGATGATTTCCCACAAATCAAGATCTTTAGACCTAACATAGGTCTCAAACCGGGTTTTACAAAAACAAAACCCATCGGTTTCTAGCAAAGGTGGTCTTTGCATAGAACACCCCTCAACATAGTTCTCTTGAGCCATGGATCTATACTCTACTTTAGCAAAAATCTTAGTTAGGATTTTAGATTTTTGGGAAAGAAGTTTTTGACTTAAAACGACTTCTCGGGAAGGCTTTAACGCTCAAAAACTTGAGTATTCCGCTCTGATACCAATTGTAGAACCGTAGGGGGGGGGGTGAATACGGTTTTTTCGGCTTTTTAGATGTTTAAAAACTTTAAGCCAAAGAGAACACCAAGTGGTTGTACAATAATCCAACAACCACTAACACAACCAAAGTATATAAAGCAAGTAAGAACACAACGATATATACTGGTTCGGGATGGGGGGTTTATACCATCCGTACGTCCAGTTGCGAATCCGCGACACGATACTATTCCACTAGTATAATCCTTTCGGTGGACTACAAACCGTTACAATTCACTCCATCGATATTTACCAATATCGATGCTCACAAAGAAGGAGTTACTCCCCAACGGTATTCCGCCCTCGGAAACCACCCAAAAGAACCTCGTGAATCGACTTCACCTAAGGGTCACCAAGACCACTACCAAGACTTCCCACCAGAAATATTAAACCCCAACTAGATCCCTAATGATCTAGGTTTGGTCACCAAGACACAAGACTTCCCTAACACACAAATGAGTGAATGAATATAGTTTTGTTCAACCAAGCCCTAACCTAACCTAGAGACTCGATTGTAGTAGAAAGGGTAAAGATAAGGAGACCCTCGACACAATCACAAGAGTGGATTAAGTTCTTGAGATTCTTCCCTTGCAAGGAGATGTGTTTTTTCAAAGATGTTAGTGTGTTTAACTAAGAACACAAGAGATAGAATTAGAGAGAAAAAAAATGTAGAGAGAAAGAATGATGGCAAGGGGTGAGGAATACAAGAGGCAAGGGGGTATTTATAGGCCAAGACCCAAACTTGGGAAAAATTTAACGAGGCCGGCGCGTCACCCACGCGTCAACGCGTGGGCAGCGCGCCAGGAACTCTGTTGTATTTTTCCCAAGTATTGGGTGTTGGTTCTTATAAATATCTAACCTTGCTAAACCCCCAATTGTACTTCACACTAAACCTTAACATTACTCTATCTAAGGTTTACCAACTCAAATAGCCAATCTGGAAAATGTTTTGTGAAGTGTTTATGAGAAAACCAAATACCAAAGGTAGAAGAGTAGTGATGAGACGAAAAGTGTTACGCTTTTAGGGGGTCATTTAATCCCTAATTCGTATAAATGTGATCAAATATTGCCCTAAATTGTTTCTTTTGTCATTTTAGGTACTTTTGAGAGGAATTCTGGAAAACATGCATATTCAGACGTTTTTGGAGCATAAAAGTGAAGAAAACGACAAAGTCTCAAAAGATGAAGATTTACAACCGGACGGCGTCAGAAGTCACAAGGTGACGCCGTCAGAAAGTCTTGACAAAAGAGTGGAATCCAATTATCNGATAGAATTAGAAGGAATAGAGAGAAAGAATATAGAGAGAAAGAATAATGGCAAGGGGTGAGGAATACAAGAGGCAAGGCATGGTATTTATAGGCAAAAACCCAACTTGGGAAAATTTTACCGAGCCCGGCGCGCTGCCCACGCGTTGACACGTGGGTGGCGCGCCAGACACCCAGTAAAAGTTTTTCCAAAACTTTGGGTGTTGGCTTTATAAATACCTTACCTTGCTAAACCCCCAATTGTACTTCACACTAAACCTTAACATTAATCAATCTAAGGTTTACCAACTCAAATAGCCAATTTGGAAAATGTTTTGTAAAGTGTATATTAGAAAACCAAATACAATGGGTAGAAGAGTAGAAAGGGTAATTTGGTAGGGGTAGAATGGGTATTCCTCACATGGCATAATAGAAGAGAATATGCCATGGAATATTCCTTACTAGGGAAGAGTGAGTAAGGTTGGGTTAAGAGGTAACCATGGTTAGGTTAGAAGTGAACCATGGTTAGGTTGAGAAAGCATATTCCAAAGGATATTCCTTTGCTTGGGGGGAAAGAATGAGATGGAGGGTTGAGATGAAATGGTTTGAATTGGATGGCTAGGATCAAGGGAGCCTATGTTTGGATTTCAAATTTATTCCCATGTGATGAAATAGAGGGTTGAGTGTGTTGTAAGGGAATGGATGGTTGAGATGTAGAGTGTGTAAGGAATATAAGATATGAGTTAGATTGTGTAAGGGATGTGATGTTGTAAGGGATTGTGTAAGAGAAATGGATTGGATTGGATTGGATATGTTAAGATATGATGAGTTGGCTAGTGTGTGTAGAGAATAAATGGTTGTGAGAATAGTGTGTGTATTTTGAAATCAAGTGTTTGTACACAAGGTGTATAAGTGTGTGTATAAAGATTGTATGGGAAGTTGGTAGATTGAGAGAATATTGTGTGGGAGTATGTGAAGGGACAAAGGTACACTTTTGTAAGAGAGTGTAAGAGAATGTTGGAAGGATTTTGGGAAGGATTGTGGGAGATTTGGTGGTATTTGTCTTTTGTAAAAATGAGATTAAGAAGAAGATTAAGAAGTATTCTAATTGTCATTAAGAAGAAAAGATTTAGACAATTAAGATTATAAGTTGAGAAAATCATAGGTTACTTATTAGTTCAAGTAACACAACGTCGAGAATCCATAGTTTCATATCTTGTGACTTTCCACGACTCGACGTACTCAACTAACACCTTGGTTCAAACAAGTTAAGTGCTTTGCCTTGATGTAAAGCATAACCCATGCGGGTAAGGATGCGTTTACGCAAAGAGACCTTTGACTTAGTTTGACCAATAAGGGAGTAAACCCGTTACGTGATTAGAGAAGACGTAAGCACGGGATATGAGCATATGGATGCTTTCACATGATGTTACGTGAAATATATAAGCTCCTTAAGTTTAGAAAAGCCTTGGCTAGAGGCGATAGTTAGAAAAATATGAGTTGGCATTTTCCCGTAAATGGGTGCTTTAAAAGTTTGATCTCTCTAATCCCAAAACTCGTTTCGAGTGTTCTCAATTAAGCACATAACATATTCATACCTGTATTGAAAGATCCACTTTTGTCGGGTAAGGGGAAAGCCGACTTTCAAAATTCATCCCGATATTCACAGACGCCTGGCGCGTTACCCACGCGTTGACGCGTGGGTGGCGCGCCAGCAGCAGACTTGTGATTCGGAGAATTTTGGCTAACGTTTGTTATTTTATGTGTTTCGATGGTTTATTTGTCATCATTAAAATATAAAGAGATCTTGATCATGTTGCCTCAACAACTCTCATTCCGAAGAATAAAGCTCCTACGGGGTTGGGTGAATATCGGCCAATTACTTTAACTGGCGTGATTAGTAAAGTCATTTCTAAACTTTTGGCGAACCGATTGAAGATGGTTATAGGGAACATTACGGCTGTGACACAATCCGCTTTACTAACAGGTAGATATATCCTTGACGGGCCGTTAGTAATTAATGAGATCATGACAAGGGCTAAGCGGACTGGGAAGCGTCTCTTCATGCTTCAGATTGATTTTGAGAAGGCCTATGACAACGTGAATTGGGACTTTCTATTGGACATTATGCACTAGAGTTCCCGATGAAGTGGAGTATGTGGATTCGTGGTATCCTTTCATCGGCTAGATCCTCCGTCTTAGTAAATGGCTCGCCTACATTTCAATTTGATTGTCAGAAGGGGATTCGACAAGGCGACCCTCTGTCACCGTTCTTATTATTTATCGTAATGGAGGCTTTTTCTGGTTTGTTCAATAAAGCGACTGAAATGGGGGTGTTTGAGGGGGTCCAGTTGCCTAGTCAGGGCCCGAAAATATCTCACCTTTTATATGCAGATGACGCCATGGTGTTGGGGGAATGGTCTACGTCTAACTTTGAAAATGTTAAACGTATTCTGAGAATTTTTTATTTATGCTCGGGTTTAAAAATTAATATAAACAAGTCTACCTTGTATGGGATTGGGGTTAATGATCAGGAGGTGGTCTCTATGGCTTCGGTTGTGGGATGTAGGCCCGGAAAGATCCCGTTCGTCTACCTAGGGATCAAAGTTGGAGCCAATATGAAACACATGGTCAATTGGAACCCAGTTGTGGACGTTTTTCGGGCTCGCTTATCCAAATGGAAAGCCAAGGTGTTATCTATTGGGGGAAGGATTACTCTTATTAAATCAGTCTTACAAAGTCTCCCGATTTATTATTTCTCATTATATAAAGCTCCTAAGAAGATCATTTCATTATTGGAAGGATTGATTAGGAATTTTCTTTGGGGAGGTTCAGAAGATGTGAGGAAAATGCATTGGTGTTCTTGGGATAATGTTACTTTGCCGAAGACGAAAGGGGGGTTGGGCTTATCTAGATTAAGTGAGTGTAATGATGCTCTTATTCTTAAATGGTTGTGGAGGTATAGAACGGAGCCCGGGTCTATGTGGAGAAAGGTGATTGATTCGATTCATAGTATGGCTAGACAGTGGGAGTCATACCCGGCGCTTAGTAGTGGAGGGGGAGTTTGGACAGAAATGGTGAAACTTGGTAAAATGGTGAAGGTGGATGGGGCGACTTTCATTTCGCTAATTCATAGTAAGATTGGAAATGGAAAGACGACGCGTTTTTGGATGGACCCTTGGCACTGCGAGACCCCTTTAAGGCGGAAGTTTCCTGCTTTATACCGTTTAGAAGGTGATAAAAGCTGTAAAGTTGCGGACCGCGTTTTAAAGAATGGTGGAGTTAGAGTTTTCGGGTGGAACTGGAAGAATACTCCATCCACAGCGTTAGAAACGTTGGAATTGACGGATCTCATTACTCAACTTAGAGATACCTATCTTACTGATGCAGCAGACTCGTGGATATGGAGTGGGAGCAGTGTCGGCTTCTCTGCGGTTGCAGTCAAAGCGTGGATGCCCAAGCTGATTGACAACAACAGTTTGTTCGCGCTGAAGTGGTGCAGGTGGCTTCCTTCAAAATGTAACATTTTCATGTGGAGAGCGATTAATGAGAGAATTCCTACAAAGATGGCTTTCGCAAAGAGAAATATATACACGGACAATACAGCTTGTCCGCTGTGTGAGGAAGGCGACGAGACAGCAGCTCATTTGTTTACAGGTTGCGGATGCAGCTGTGGGCTATGGCAGATGATCGCTCGCTGGTGTGGTATACCGCCCATCTTTGCTTTTGATGCGAGAGACTTGGTAGACATCTTCAATAGCTGCGGACGTCCACCGGCATACAAAGAAGCTATACAAGGTATCATTATTATTACGTGTTGGCGCATATGGAAAGCTCGGAATGAATTGGTTTTCAAAGGAAAAAAAGTTAAGATCTCAGAGATTATTTCGGATGTCAAGTCGATAGGATTTTTGTGGTATAAACATAGGAAAAAAGAGAACAATTGCACTTGGGTTTCTTGGTGTAAATTTAATCTGATGTAAGGTTTCTTTGGGGCGGCTCGGTCTCCTCCTTGGAGACGAGTTTTTAGCCGGTTGTCTAATGAAGTTTACTTTTCAAAAAAAAAATAAAAATAAAAAAAATAAAATAAATTAAATGCAGTTGGTTGTTATAAATTAAAGTAATGATCATATTGTAGTTATGAACTTAGTTTAACTTGTACTAATAGTTTAGTCAATTATATGTCCATTAGCACAACCCATGAGGCCTAATGTGTGGAAGGGGTGTGTGCATTTTGGGGGTATAAGCTTTCATTTGCTAATCTAATATACATATAGTTCTTTCCACCTTTCTCTCTTCAGCTTTTTCTTTCTAAACTTTATATCATTGTCGTGTTTGAATCTTGATACTTATTGAGATTTTACAATTGCTATCAGAGCTTGCACATGATAATGGAGTGATTTTGTTGTAAAAAACGTGATCAAATTAGTGTTTAAAATTGATTTCGTTTTCAGAAAGTACACCCGGTAACACTTTTGATCAAAACCTTAGCTTTTGTGGTTGAGTAGTTGAAAGTAGGGGTGAACAAACGGACTGGATGGACCGGACCGACCGACAAAACCGACCGGAGCGGACCGGACCGAGACCGGACCCGACCACATTCGGTCCGGTCTCGGTCTAGGATTTTTCATAATTTCAGTCTCGGTCCGGTCCGGCTTAAAAACCGGACATTTAGCCTATTTGGATCGAGACCGGACCGAGGATCGGACCGGACCGAGACCTGACCGACCACATTCGGTTTGGTCGCGGTCTAGGCTTTTTGCCGGATTCGGTCTCGGTCCGGTCCGGTTTTCGCCCGATAAGCACCCTTAGTTGAAAGTTGTTATTTTTATGATGTCTTAGGCCATTTGCTCAAGTTCTGCTGAAAGAAAAACGAATTGGAAAAATTAAAATTATAGTTTTGGTCTTTTTGTATTAAAAGTTGTCACAAGAACTTTTTAGATCAAAATTCAATTTTTAACGGTTAAAAATCATAAACTTAGTGTTTTTATGAGGTATTAGGACATATAAAGTTAGTGTTTTTATTAGGACGCATAGTTAAGGTCTATACGAACAAAAACGGATTAATAAACACTATAACTAAAGTTTCGAACGCTTTTTGGTGAAAAGTTGCGTTTTTTTAAGTATTCGGTACGTTCAAAAGTATTCGGTTCATTGAGTTTTCTCGGTACATCCCTAGAATCTAGGAAAATATCTTAGTATTCGGTTAGAATAAAGTATTTAGTAGATTTGAATTAATTCGGTAGGATAATAAAGTATTTGGTAGACTCAAAGTATTCGGTAGGTATATTTTTCGGTAAGGAGAAGTTTTCGGCAAGTAAATTTTTTCGGTAGAGTAGAATTTTTCGGTTAGAATCCACTGAGAAATTTTGGACCTCCACTAACTCTGTACGTGCCATTGAGAAATATTAAACCGAGAACTTTGGCTATCTTGTGGTAAATAGATAGCTATTTTGTGGATGAAAACCATGGTCTTGATTCATTTTCATGGATACGTGTATCTGGGAAGGGTAGCTTGTTCTAATTTTGTTTTTTGATTCTTTGGTTAGTATTTCACGCAAGGAAGGTTTCCTATTTAGTTGTAGATGTTATGGTGGGCAATTTCTCACTATTGTATTTGGCTACAATTGCATGTCATGATGAGTAGTTACGCTGTTCAGAAATGGCATGTATTCTTCTTTGAATGTTTGTTAATCATACAATCCTTAAATCCGTATGATCTTTGTTCCTACCTAAAAGGGTTTTTGGTATAAGTATGGTTTGGAAGTAGATGGCCTTGTATCTTGAGAAGGAAAGCCTTTCTCACTTGTTTCTTATTTAGGATTAAGTGGATCCCTGGGGATAACTTGCTATGAATCTTTGTTACTTGTGTTTAGGTTAGTAATTCTTGTTGATACAAAAGTTGGCAAGACTTGGCTTGAGTACCAATTCGGATGTTTAGTGCTTTGGAACCTGCGCACTAAGAAAAACAAGAAGCACCGTTAGGCTTATCGAGGGATTGTTTCCCCCGATTATCCTCCGGCGTGAGAGTAAGTAATCGTAGTTTTAGGGTTTAAGAGTTGGAATTGCGTATTGAATCGTACCTTTGCGAGGGTTAGGGTCCCCTCTATTTATAGGCGTGTAACCGATAAGGGTTACTTGTTCCTTACTCCAAGGCGTGTCCGCCTATATCGGATATTTGGTAAATATCTTCCTAGTTTAGGGGAAGATATTCACCAATCCGTTTCCATAAATACGGTATTGGGCTTTGGGCTCGTGGGCCGGAGCTACGCATTCACATGATTACGTGCCCACGCATGTGGGGCTATCGCATCAGTAATTGTTTACCGAGCGGTCCGTGACCACGGTGTAGACTATACGTCATCATGTCCCCCCAGCTCTAGTGCGCCATGATCATTCATCGGATGCTAGACTTCATTCGCATTCTAATTTATTCCCACGCGTACGGGGAAGAATTCAAAAAATCCCGCCTAATTCCACACGTGTGATGTATGTAGTCACAAAGGACGTGGGATTCATGTACCTCGGGAAACGGAGAAGGTGTCCACGTTGTCCAAGCCTTCTCATTTCCTAGGCCACATGATGAAGGAGGTTAGTGGTTACACGTGTCAGTCATCCTGTGGGTGGAAGAAAAGTATATAAGGTCTCCTCCCACTCTTTACCGTGATTACCAACAGTTAATTAACCCTTTCATTTTCGAGAAAAACCCTAGTGCTCTTTGCCTCCTTTGTGCTTCTTTTATAAAAAAACCTAGGTAAGCCGCGAGCGCGCTTTTTTCTTAAAATGGTAAGTTCAATTGAGCGATTGCTACCGAACATGAATGAGGACGAACTACAACGGTTCGCCTCAGATTATTATATTCCCCTTGGAGGTGTATCGGCGATACGGTTGTCGGAGGCTTCTCAAGCCTATGCCCAACTAACAACCAGCGAGCGATCATCATACCATAGCCCACAACTGTATCCGCAACCTGTAAAACAAATAAGTTGTTGTCTCGTCGCCTTCCTCCAACACAGCGGACAAAGTGTATATGTCCGTGTATATAGTTTCTCTTTGACAAAGGCCATCCTTTGTAGAATTCCTCTCATTAATCGCCTCCACATGAAAATGTTATCATTTTGGAGGAAGCCACCTGCCCCTTCAGCGCGAACAAACTGTTGTTTCCAATCGCTTGGCATCCACGCTATTGACTGCAGCCGCAGAGAAGCCGACGCTGCTCCCACTCCCAATATCCACATCGCCTGCAGTCAAGTAAGATAAGTGTGGTATACCGCCCATCTTTGCTTTTGATGCGAGAGACTTGGTAGACATCTTCAATAGCTGCGGACGTCCACCGGCATACAAAGAAGCTATACAAGGTATCATTATTATTACGTGTTGGCGCATATGGAAAACTCGGAATGAATTGGTTTTCAAAGGAAAAGAAGTTAAGATCTCAGAGATTATTTCGGATGTCAAGTCGATAGGATTTTTGTGGTATAAACATAGGAAAAAAGAGAACAATTGCACTTGGGTTTCTTGATGTAAATTTAATCTGATGTAAGGTTTCTTTGGGGCGGCTCGGTCTCCTCCTTGGGGACGAGTTTTTAGCCGGTTGTCTAATGAAGTTTACTTTTCAAAAAAAAAAAAAAATAAAAAAAAAAATAAAAAAAAAATACATGTTTTCCTTTTAAAGAATCTTTTACTTTTATTTATTTTTTCTTTTTGCATACATGTTACGTCAATAAGCTTGATCTAGCTATATTCGTTTCTTTAATGATTTCTTTTAATATTCCAAGTGTAAAGTAGCATAGATATCAGCATGCTTGTAGACATCGTAGTTTATTTTTGCTGCACATGGTTGTAGTTGAAAGTTATTTAACTTTTCTTAGTGATGCCAATACGTAAACAAAAAGTACCTGTATATATACGCAAGGTACATATAACATTTCTCTATGTCTTGATAAATTTAGCCTTACTATTTTAAGAAACTTCGTTTATCACAAGAAAAAGATATATAAAAAAAGTCCAAAAAACCAACCCAGAAGTAACCGACTCACGTACACCATTATTTACTACACAATTAATAAAAAACGTACACATATATTCATTTTCCATCATCATCCACAAGCCACCACCACCTGACCACCATATTACCCGACAAACATCCAACCACCCACCGGCCCCACCTCTTCAAAGACCTTCAATATTCCACTCTATTATCACTTTTCACACACACAAACTAACACACACACATAGCACATCACCATGTTCTTCCTTCTATTCACCTTTTTACTACAACTTTCCATCCTAACAAGTAAGTTATATATTCTTAACTTTACATTAATCCCATCTTGTTACTAATTCAATCTCTAGCTTAAAATATTAGTGGCACTAATACACTGGATACCATTAAAACTCCGCAGTTAAGCGTACTTGAACAAAAGTATTACTATTAGGATGAGTAACTCCTAGGAAGTCACCATGTTCTTTTTATTTATGTTACTAAAATGTTTTTTTAGCTCACTTAGCCAACAAAAACTTTTAGTTAAGCGTGCTCAGGCGAGAGTAGTACCGTGACGGGGTTGAAGGGAGGTAAAATGTAGACAGATCCTACCCCTCTTCGGATTATTAAATATTGTTTTTATTACAATTTTTTTGTAGGTTCACAGTCATTTATAGGTGTGAACTATGGACAAGTGGCAGACAATCTCCCTGCACCAGAAGCTACAGCGAAACTATTACAAACAACTTCAATTGGGAAAGTGAGGATGTATGGTGCTGACCCTGCGATTATTCGGGCATTAGCGAATACGGGTATTGGAATTGTGATCGGGGCTGCTAATGGAGATATACCAGCATTGGCTTCGGATCCGAATTACGCGACTCAGTGGGTTAACTCGAATGTGTTGGCTTATCCAGATAGTGAGATAATTGTTGTTACTGTTGGTAATGAAGTCATGAATGCTGTTGATCAAAGTCTTGTACCTCTCTGTCTGCCTGCCATGCAAAATGTCCAAAATGCCCTTAATGCAGGTGCTATTAATTTCTTCCTTTTCATAATTAATATATTGGTTTTAGTCAAAAAGTTGAAAATGAAAGGAAAAAAAAGGACAAGATGTATTTTTTTTTTTTATTTTATTTATTTATTTATTATTATTATTATTATTATTATTATTATTATTATTATTATTATTATTATTATTATTATTATTATTATTGTTGCAAAATATATATGTGTGATAAGTAGTTACTTTAAAAGGTGAAAAGGACAAAATGAATATGTCTAAGTAGTTAAAACTTAAAACTTGCTTAATATAAAATGTGTTAGCATTTTATATGATATGATATGTTAAGAAAAGATTCTATATGATATATGACACTTATTTTAATATTTAGTAATATTTTTTTGTTAAATAAAATAATAAAAACGTATCATTTGAATAAAAAATGTAGATGCTCCAAAATCCAAATATAGTTACGATCCTCTAAGTACACAGTCCTCTAGCTTCCATCACTCCTGTATATTTCTTTCAATTAACTACTCACATTTTTTTTTTTTTTTTTTTTTTTTTTTTTTTTGGGTTGTCCCAAATTAACTCTCCACTAATATTATAATAGTTGAAATTACTTAAATTTACTATATTATCCTTAACTAAAATTGTTATTTGCAAAAGTATATGAAAACATTAAATAATTGTCAAAGGTAAAACCTTCTTTTTGTGACTTTTGCAAAAATCAAAACGGTAATAAATGCATTTTTTTTAAACTGTGTGTTTTTTGTCTAATGACAATAATTTTGGGACGGAGTTAGTAGCATTTTAGTTACAACTTAGCATGTGTTATGAATGGTACACACAACTCGGGTCCAGCAACCACTGTTGCATGACAAAACCACAATTGGGTTAAGTTACTGGTTATTCCGTTTTCATTCCTTATAACGGAGGTAGTAACATTTTAGTGACAACTTAGCATGTGTTATAAATGGTATACACACAACTCGGGTCCAGCAACTACTGTTGCATGACAAAACCACAATTGGGATAAGTTACCGGTTATTCAGTTTTCATTCCTTATAACATTAAGTGTTCGTACATTTGTTACTGTTAGATGGCGTAAGTTACCCCTTATTAACACATTAATGACATACACGTTTTGAATATACAATGAATTAGCTCATTCTGCAGGTTTATTGGCTTATTGAGATATGAAAAGGCCGATCAGCTTACATTTTTGGGCTCATGAGCTTATCGATTTTGAGCTTATATAAGCTCAAAGAACTAAGTTGAACAGTTTTTCCAAATTCCAATGAGCCAATAAGCCCATAAAACAAAAATCACCCCTTGAAAACAACTTATACATTGTGAAAATATAAGCTCTTAATAGCTATTTGAAGACGCACTTTTTATCCCTTACAAAAGATAATGAGGTGGTATGCATATACCTAAATTCTATTTTAGCTTTAACAAAATGCAATAACCCTTAGATGAGCTTACTCAAACGCCCCTTTATTCACATGTTGTATTCGGTATGATTGTTTATTTATATCACTTGTTCGCTCATTGCTATATTGTTTTAATCAATAATACTGAATAACTAAACAACATTAGATTTTAAACTAGTTTATTTCACTCTCAAATAATTAAGTAGTTATAATAAGCAATCCCAAACAACCCGTAAATGTATGAAGTATATATGCAGCATCATTAGGTGGAAAGGTCAAGGTATCAACGGTGCACTCGATGGCAGTGCTTGCATCCTCAGATCCACCTTCTTCAGCAACTTTCAATTCTGGGTTCAGCGACACAATGCGACTATGGCGCAGGCCATGAGAAAGGTTTGGACCGAGAATAGTTTCTACTCCAACCACAAAAACCAGACCTGATCTTAATGGAGTGAAAACCCAAGTGAAATATTGGTTGACGACTTAAGTACAACTTTACTTGATGGAGTTTGGAATGCTACAAGGGAGCTCAGTTTACTTGGCAGGCATAATATGGATAACCGTATCATTATAGCAAACAATAGGGCCATCAGCTTACTAATTGGCCTACTTCGTTCAAGTGATGAAAAAGTCCAAGAAAATGCTGTCACTTCCATTTTGAACTTATCGATAAACGATAACAACAAAAAAACCATTGAAAATGCAGATGCAATTGAACCTTTGATTCATGTTCTTGAAACAGGAAGCTCCGAGGCCAAAGAAAACTCTGCTGCAACACTTTTCAGCCTCTTAGAAATTAAAGATAACAAAGAAAGTCAAAAAAATTTCACATATGTGCCTTCCAGATTGTTCACGACATGAATCGGTTTACATATCCAATTATGAGTTTATAGAGGTATTGCTTTATAGGCATGAGCATTTTTTTGTTATGTATCATATTATAAATGTAGAACTCATGAATCCATAGAAAGTACTGTAAGGATATTTTAGTTGTCCATTTTACAAGTGATGATTGCATTCTTAAGACAAAAATATGCATTCTAGCTTAGTTTTCATACTTTTGAATAAAATTGCAGGTAATATGAGATCGTGAACAAACTCCAGGAGAGGATGCATATCTGTGGTATGACAGGAGATGGTGTGAACGAAAGTGTAATTGTTTAGCACAGTTTAAACCAGCAGAGCCATCTTCCAAAGGATGAAAAACTACACCATTTATGCTGTCACAATCACCATCCGTATTGTGCTCGGGTTCATGGTAATTGCTCTTTACTGGAAATTTGTTACTTTGTTTTAGATTATAAAGCTTAATTTTTTTTCTTATCTANTAAACTATAACTCAGGTAGTCAAACATGCTTTCTTATAAAGACCATGCATATATTCTTTAGTGATGGATATAATCATAAAAAAGTGAATGGAGTTAAGCATCTTATTGCAAGAATAAGGTTCCATGTGACTGATAGCATGAACGTACGATAGCATTCAATTCCATTAATAATTTATGTTGCTGAGGACCTGAGGTAGAACACTCATGAAAAAAATCAATATTTTTGTAGGAGAACTATTTTAAAGAGTATCAGTAAGGAAGGTTTATTTTAACCTATAAGAGAACAAACAATCCAGACCATTAAAAATTAACGTGACTAGAGACTATTGTATAAATTACATATGTGCTTTACCGCATTCATTTTTGTTTATATTGACATATCGTATCATTTTATTTTTTGAGTGTTTGACAATATGTATTTGAACAATTGCTATACAAAAGTTATACCGTGACTGATTTATATATATCCAATAAACACTTTGAATTTGGAAAAAAGGTAGTATAAACTACATTATATGCCTTTGTACTACTAGTAATTTGGTGTGAAGTTTTACAATATAGGTAGATGCTGTAAGGTCTGCTCTAAATGCAATGGGGTTCAAGGACATTGAAATCGTGGTTGCGGAAACAGGGTGGGCTTACAACGGTGGCCCAAATGAGGCAGGAACCAGCGTGGATAATGCTAAAGCCTACAATGGTAACTTGATCAACCATCTAAGGTCAAAGGTCGGAACACCATTAATGCCCGGAAAATCCGTCGATACCTATATATTTGCTCTCTATGATGAGAACTTGAAGCCTGGGGCAGGTTCTGAGAAATTTTTCGGGCTTTTTAAGCCTGACCTTTCCATGACCTATGATGTCGGTCTTTCAAAGAATAGCCAGGTTATACTTTTATGGTCATTATTTTCTCTAAACATCATCTTTTTACACAAAGTACTTCTTTAAAGCAAAATTTAAAAAGCTCAGTTTTTGAACATTAAAACCTTGAGTTGTTGCCTCCTTTAACTATTAGTTTGAAAAGTTAATCATTTTTTAAACACTCCTAAGGAGTAGGAAAATATGTCGTACACTAGGCTTTGCAGAACACAAACAGTGAATGGTTCTATGAACCTATCAAATTTTAAAAAACTACAAATCAGCCATTGTTTTGACAGAAATGCAAGGATGGAACCTCCCTTTATGAAACTGATTAAACAGTATTACCATATTTTTTTGACAATTCTTTTTAAGAAAATTTAAAAATAATAAACAGATGGTTTAAGCTCTTTTTGTGACGTGGTAGTAACATATTCCTTTGGTTGTTATCTTGACTAGACTCCGACAACTCCAACAACTCCAACAACACCAGCAACACCAACAACCCCTACAACTCCGGCAACACCATCACCTGTGCAAGCAGCAGGGTGGTGTGTGCCCAAACAAGGCGTATCAGATGCAGAATTACAGTCAAATCTAGACTATGTATGTAGTCAAGGTCTTGATTGCGGCCCTCTTCAACCGGGTGGTGCCTGTTTTGAGCCTAACACAGTAATATCCCATGCTACTTATGCAATGAACCTCCTATATCAAACTGCTGGTAAGAACCCATGGAATTGTGACTTCCGTCAAACAGCTACACTCACATCTAGTAATCCTAGTAAGTTTCTTTCCTCTGTTGCCAACTCTTCTAGAATTCACGATTGTTGAAATTTATATGATTTTTACATGCATGGTAAAAATTTAAGGACATTTAAGTAATTTTTTTGGTTGCTTTAATTTGACAACTGATATCTTTGACCATATAGTTTCCCAACTGGAAAGGAGAAGGTTAGGTTCTTTAGCCAACGAAAGTGGCGTCAAAAGAGTTTATCTCGCCGGATCGTAGATATTTAAAATCTTAACCACCGGGCCAACTTTTTTGGGATATTCAGTAGTTTGATATTTTGATGTCACTTACAGGGAAATGAAGTATAATGATGTGAATTTGTGACTGATAATTTAAGTTGACATACAGAATGAAGAAAATCGTAAAAGTTCAGTAATCACCTTTAACAATGAAGAAAATCATATTTCTCTATATATATTTTTGCTAGATTGCTGCAAATCGTACCTCAGCTTTTTTGGTACTTACACAGAAGATATTGTTGGTTCATAGCATAAACCAAATATCATAGAACCACTTCACTATTTTCAAATAGGGTAAAGCCATTTGATAGCAATGTACTTATCTTGGTGTAATTATTCTATGCTTAGTAACAATTTAGGCATAAGACGTGGTTAAAGTGTTTCGTCATTGTCATTTAGAATTGTGGAATGCTTGATAAAGTGTGCTTGCTTTTTTATGAAATCCAAAATGACAAGGTAGCGGTTTTATTTAGTTTAGTGTTGTAATAAACTCGCATCAGAGTATAGTGACCAATGTGAAACACCAAGATAATTACATTGCTTGTTTATAACATTTGTTTGACTTCCTGATAAGAACCATATTAATATTCCTGTAGTAGTTTCTTAATTAGTAACTAGTTCCCTTTATAGTATTTTCTTAGGGACTAAGTTGAGTATAGGGTTACATAAAGGGTATTAGGATTGTAATCGAGATAATGTGGAATGAATATAAAATATTGATTT
>LBNU01007370.1:6635-23314 GCA_014162995.1 Artemisia annua
CTGTCCAATTTCAGTTTTTGACGAAAAAGTCTTACTTATTTAGTGTGACTTTTTGAGACGAGAGGAAAGAATTTATACCTAATAAATTCTTATGATGAGAGGAACTAGACTAGGCTACGAATGATGACTTTAGATGTATCCGAGGGAATGAATAATTGATCATTAGAGAAGTTCTCGGAATGACTTCAATGTTTCCAGTGAAATACTTGAATAGTCATGAGTTGTATTTGGGAATGAATTCGAGGGAATAAATTAAAGAACTCGAATTGTGATGAGATGAACTAAATATTTCCAAAGGAATAGTCAAGAGTGGGTTAGGAATGGAATGTCAATGAAGTTGTTCAATGAGTATTCCATTTTGAAAGAGATGTTTCCTCATTGAACATCATAGTGACAGAGATGATGACGTATCATGAAGTGTTTAATGCACGAACTAGTCAAGGGGATTATGGTCAAGTCAATCTCTTCCTGTCGTGGCGTCATGGAAATGTCGTCATGAAGATATCAATGAGAGATTAGAGCTTGTCTCATCTATAGTGCTTATTTTCATGCCTTTCCAGCGTTTGCGTAATCGGCTTCGATCGTGGAGACAGTAAGAGTTGTTTGTTTCTTGATAAACCAAGAAGTTTAGAAACAACCTATGAAGGTACAAACATAACTTATACATTATCAATCCACATAATCTCCCACACTATCAAAGTTAGTGCTAGATCATGATCTTTGCACTAAACTCCTTGGGATTGCGCACTTCCCAAATGTATAATGTCTTGAATACATCGGATGACGTATTCAATCATTTTCAATGTAAGAAGTTTTAGGACATTCTTACAACGATCCTAAAGGTAGACATTAAACATGATTTCGGGTCTACTTGCCGAGTGATAGAGTAGTTTATCATGTCCTAGAAACTAAGTATTATCCGTATTCTCACTATCTTCGTCTTCAGTGAGTTTTATCTCCACGGACAATATTTGTTAGTAAGGATGATTTTAGGTAGGCTTTAGTTATATAAATATCCCATATATATGTATCTATATATACGTTTATGTATATATTATTATGTTAGCACACAAGGTAGTACACTTAGCAATTACTATAGGATTCAAGAAATAATCATAATTCACTCCTCATGTTCTCCTCAATCTTGTCATGCATGATCTTAAGTCAATCATTGTACATTCTTGGACAAGACGAGTTCAATATAGTGACACACACATATATTTCAAACAATGAGAGAGTATGAATTTTATTTCTTCATGAAAAGTGTAGTATCCACCATTCACATGGTATATTCATGTTTAAGACATGAAATGGTTTTTGAAATTAACAAGTCTTGGAGAATGTACTACATATATCTCCTTGTTAATTAAAACCATTAAGACAAACACTTTTCATGTCCCTTAAACTAATACTAGCAAGGAAAGTTCTCAAGACAACTACATGCACAACTAATCACGTAGAAAGGGGGTTTTGAGAAAACTTACCTTAGCCTATGATGTTATTCTTATAGTTGTGCTTAGAGAGATGAGATCAAGCTTGAATAATCCATCGCCATTTGTACTTCCATTGATCTTTGAAGGATTACAAGTTGATTCTCAAGTATGACTAAAAAAAATTCAAGCATTTGGTCCCCAATATCTCATGGGTCCAAGGTTGTTAGTGTTGAACATCTCATGCATTTCATGCATATTGGATGTTGGAATGGAGGACAAATTTCCCATAGTAGATAACTTTGTTGTCGACGGTTGTTCCAAGCAACGGGATAGCTACTTGGATAACTTTGTCTACTAAAGTTACCTCTCGGTAGAGGAGTTCTAGGCCGAGGTTTGGGAAAATTTGTTTGTCTAGGTGGAGGAGTTTTTGATCCAGTATCATGTCTAAGAGATCCATCCACGGAGGTTAATACAGGT
Organism: Artemisia annua; assembly: GCA_014162995.1. Taxonomy (NCBI): domain Eukaryota; kingdom Viridiplantae; phylum Streptophyta; class Magnoliopsida; order Asterales; family Asteraceae; genus Artemisia; species Artemisia annua. The sequence goes on from LBNU01007370.1 coordinate 8,546, forward strand.
TTATAAAATCTTTTTACTTCCTTTTTACTAGCTACAGGTATTTCAACATTATTAACTATAATGTGATTTGGTTTAGGACTTAAGTTATTTTTCAAGATTGATCCTGTTTTGACTTTGACAGGTGACGGATCCACGGTGCCACTAACTTTAGTGGTGCCGTTACCACCTTTAGTGGTGCCGTCATCTGCCAGATCATATTCACCAGATTTAACAAATTTAACTTGCTTAATTTCACTAGTAGATGCCTTGTTTGGGTCAAATCCTAAATCTGCTCCAGTATTTCCACTAATTCTAACATTTTTAAGCATGTCATTAAGTACCTTAGTTCCTTTTTCAAACTTAACAATCTTAATGACATTTTCCTTGAGTTTATCATTTTCTATTTGGAGATCTACACATGACTTACATTCTACGTCTACTTGCTTGTTCTTCTCAATTCTTTTAATTTGATCTCTTAGTTCTACTACTTGTAATTCTAGTTCATGCAATGTTGCTTTTAGTGTTTTGTTTCTAGTTATGATTTTAGTGCTTACTTCACATAATTTATTATATTCATCATATAACATATTATCATCTATTGACGAGTTATCATCACTATAATAAGAAGAGTCAGAATGTACCTCGTTAGAAGCTTGAGCCATGAGACATGTATCGTCGTTAGGCTTATCCTCTTCTTCTTCACCACTATCACTCCAAGAACCTCCTACAAAGGCTCTTTGGTTGTTTGATCTTGGTGGTTTAGTACATTCTCCAATAAGATGATTAGGATCTCCACATCTAAAACATTTCCTATCGCCCTTTCCTTTCTTATCATCTTGGTTCTTAGTGAATGACTTCCTTTCGTCACGAAATTGCCTAGTGGGTCTACCTCTTCTTCTAAAGAACCTCTTAAAGTTTCTAACCGCTAGTGCATACTCTTCATCTTCAATATCGTGACACGAGCTTTCCTCATCACTAGACTCTTTCTTAGCTTTTAATGCTAGAGACCTAACTTTCTCACTTTTGCCTTTGACAATATCGGAATCATTCTTGATTATCATTTTATGAACTTTCAAGTTTCCTTTAAGTTCATCAAGTGATAACACCGTCAAGTTCTTTGATTCTTCTATGGCGGTGACTTTTGCTCTCCATTTCGGATGTAGAGCCCTAAGAAACTTCCTAACATAATTCTTGCTAGAGTAACCTTCATCAAGAGCTTTAAGACTAGTAATAATAGTATTAAATCTAGCAAAAGCACTATCTATGGTTTCATCTTCCGGAACGGAAAATTGTTCATATTGTTGAACAAGAAGATCAATCTTGTTCTCTTTGACTTGATTATTACCTTGGTGAGTGACCAATAAAGTTTTCCAAATTTCTTTTGCCGTGTTGCACATAAAAATTCTTTCAAACTCCTTTTTCGGCAAAGCATTATAAATTACCATTTTAGCCTCATCATTTTTGGCTAATTTTCTTTTAAGTTCATCACTTTGTTTATCATAAGAAACAATTTGATCCTTTTTGGTAATTAGATCTTTTTCAATAGGCTTGAAGTCACCATCGGTAATAACATGCCAAAGATCAATGTCTTTTGATTTCACATACGTTTCAAATCTAGTTTTCCAATAAATAAAACAATCGGTTTCAAAAAGTGGTGGTCTTTGCATAGATTGCCCTTCTTGATATTTGTCGAAATCCATTGATCGATTCAAGTTTTAAAATATAGTTTACTTTAAAAACTTGCCAGACCTGGCTCTGATACCAATTGTGGGAAACTAGAAGGGGGGGTTGAATAGTTTGTCGACTTGTTTTAATTAGTTTATAAAACTTTTGCTTTGTTAAAAAATTTAGATTCTAGTGTATGTGAATTTCAATCAACACCAATATGAACACAATACTAAGCTAATACAAATAATAAAGATATGTAAAAGAAAGAGATGGAAAGATCAAACCGAGACAACGAGATTTATAGTGGTTCGGTCACGAAGCTCTTCTACGCCCTACTCCAGTCCTCGAGTACCACACTCGAGAGTTCTAAGCACTATATCAACAAAGCTCCCTTCAGGCGGAGAAAACCGTACAACGTCACTTACGTTATTTTCCAACACTAAGCTAGATGTCGAGTACTAATCTTAGCTAGTACCAATATACCACGATCCACTTGATCATTACTTCACTTANATACTAAGCTAATACAAATAATAAAGATATGTAAAAGAAAGAGATGGAAAGATCAAACCGAGACAACGAGATTTATAGTGGTTCGGTCACGAAGCTCTTCTACGCCCTACTCCAGTCCTCGAGTACCACACTCGAGAGTTCTAAGCACTATATCAACAAAGCTCCCTTCAGGCGGAGAAAACCGTACAACGTCACTTACGTTATTTTCCAACACTAAGCTAGATGTCGAGTACTAATCTTAGCTAGTACCAATATACCACGATCCACTTGATCATTACTTCACTTAAGATCTACACGATCCTCACACTCTACACGATCAACACGATCCTCACACAATTCACACAATCAACACGATCCTCACACAATTCTCACGATCAATACGATCCTCACAAGATTCACTCAATCCTCACAACCTACTCTTGATCCACTTGATCAATACTAAATCACTCAACACTCAAGAGATCCTCACGATCTCAACAAGATCACAATGATCAACACTCTAACTTATGAAACACTAAAACACTTGATGTATATCAAGATACAATCAAGTAGACTACTTGTAATGCAAGTGCACTACACTATGACACCAACACTTTGTATCTTCTTGATACTTTGTGTTCTTCTCTTTACTAGTAGAGGAATGGAGATGATCCTTGGTTGGATGAAGGAATCACTCTTTAAACAAAAGAAAACTAACTAATGATCAAAGGAGAGTTTAGGTGATTGAGGATATGACCACAGAAAATTAAGTGTGTGAAAGGATGGCCAAAATCTGGAAATGAAGTGGTATTTATAGAATTTGAGAATCTGGCCGTTATAAAGGGACGACACCTAAATAGCACACGGTACCACTAAATTTAGTGGTACCGTGGTACCGTGTTAGACAAAAACGCTCCTCTTTTTGTCTTTAGTGGTGAAATTTTATTTGGGGGAGTTTGGAGCTGGTTTGGGTGAAAAACTAGCTGTTGGGAATTTTGAAATTAATTTCCCAAGTTAAACATTTCTTTATAATTCATAAATAATTTGTAAAGTGTATTTATGAAAAGAAAGTTTTGTCAAGCTAAAAATGTAAGGTATAAAAACACAAATTGACTTCTTTGATCATTGGTCAAGTTGTAAATTTGTTTGTTCATACCTAGAGTGATTGACTAAGAAGTCGGATATATTGACTAAAAATTTGTTTACGTTAGTTTTGACGTAAGATGTTTTCACATTTTCTTATCATCAAAATATAGAGATATCGAAAGATGAGAATAACGTTTTTAGACATTATTTGCATCAACAGTGTCCCTTGACCATTTTGGGCTCGGTCGACGCAACTTTTTTATTAGATTTGCAGGGGTATAATAGGGAAATCAATTTTATGACTACACTTTAGTTAACTATACCCAATAGTTTATAGGTTAGGGATGTCTTTGGGTTACCTGTTATAAAGGGGTGTCTGTTTTTGGTGCTAACAACAGTAGACAAAATAGGACCACATAAGAAGATTAAAGTCTTTGAGTAATATATTCATATTAGTGGCAAGTAGCCTACAATAAGTCAAGAAAAACCTTAATATCTAAAAACAATAACACAAGAAACCCTATTTGCCTACCCAAAAGACCCAAAAGACCCCATTTAACTAGTTATTTTCAGCCATTTTCTGAACAAAACCTTCCTGCATGCGAATGCCATCATCAGCTTCACCATACATCTTGATCAAACGTGCAAGTAGGTCGATTTGAATGGCCTGGGTTTTTCTTAACGCCTCCAAACAGTCAAGCGCCACACCACGCGATCCCAAAGCTTCATTCTCCTTAATCAGCTCCCTATGCTTTGGTATCATCCTCTTGAGATGATCAATAGTGGCACGAATAAGGTTTTTAAAAAACCCTGCTTCAACAGCCTCTTGACCAAACCAGAGGCTCATACGATCATGTAANGGGTTTTTCTTAACGCCTCCAAACAGTCAAGCGCCACACCACGCGATCCCAAAGCTTCATTCTCCTTAATCAGCTCCCTATGCTTTGGTATCATCCTCTTGAGATGATCAATAGTGGCACGAATAAGGTTTTTAAAAAACCCTGCTTCAACAGCCTCTTGACCAAACCAGAGGCTCATACGATCATGTAATCGTGGTGAATCGGCCACTTCCATGAGTTAATTCAACATTGGGAAATCTTCTTCCATGGGGAAATGTGAGGAAAAGGATGTAGTTGGGTTTATTGGTTTACACATAAAAGTAAATACCGTCTCAGGGAAGAGACGGTCAAGGGGTTTAATAAGGATATTAATTTCAGACTTGATCCCTAAAGTTGTCTACATTGCCGTTGCCAGAGTTAAACTTCCCACCCAATATTAAGTGATGTGTTCACTATTTTTTACATTTACTTGACAAGTTTATGGACCAATGATGTAATTTATGTAAAAATAATCGCACCCCCATTAAATCCTTACCCACCCTGTTGAAAATCTAAGACATATATTAATTACTCAACATCTTGATACACTGCCAAACACACACACACACACACACACACATACACAAAATGAAGGCAAATAACAAAAGTATTATTAATTTCGTAAAAATCATATCCAAACACTAGTCATACGTATTGTGTACATTTTTTTTACCACATTTGACTCCCAAGTGGCATATGTGGCAAGTTTGTCATTCGAAACTTAAACTGGAAATGGTAAAGGTCACTAACCATTTGCAAGTTTGACTTTATAAAGTCAGAGTTGACAATGGTAAATGGGAGTTTTGACTAATGTTTTTGCAAGATTGGCATTACAAACTTAAAATTACACAATCTAAATTGGAATTTTACTAATGGCTTGGCAATTTTGACTATAGTTAGTCAAATTGCAAATGGTAAATGACCTTTACCATTTTGCAAGTTTGACTTTATAAAGTCAAACTTGCAAATGCATGTGTCAAAGAAAGCCTTTTTTGGATGCACTGAATACTCTCATTTACCACTATTTGGCGACCAACATATGCAGAATGTCAAGTAAACATTCGCAGCACAAACATATTCACAACTAAGAAGTAAATAACAATATAATTTATACAAAATTAGTTGTCTTAGGGTATTCAACCCATACATAAACTAGAATCAGTTAAAGAATTCTATCCCGGCTGTGGGGGAAGCACGATGGAGTCTCAACAGCCTCCATGCCAAGTCCCAGTTCATCTTCATGTTTTCATTCTCATAAGGACTCAAATTGCAGTCATAGATATAAATTTTCTTCAGTAAGGGGGAACATGCAAGTATGAACTTTATTATGGCTATTTCATTCTTTGTTCTAGGGAAAGAACGAAACACCACACTTTGAAGCTTCCCCGGGTTCATTGTGTTGCTGGTTACACCAAATGAATCAATCTCCAAAGGTACAACACTAAGCGTGTATAAGGCCTGCAAAATGAGAGACAATTGAAATGCACAACCATTGGAATTTAATATAATGTCTTTAATACATATGCATTCAACTTACCCTGGTTTCTAGCCTTTGCATATTTGGAGACCCACGAATCATTTGAATGATGAATGAAACCATTGCATTATTCCCAAAATCGACCCCTGATAACTCAAGCGTCTTGAGGGATACAAAGGCCACACGTACATTCATCCAGGAGGTACCTTCTGCCAACAACTACAAAAGGTCGAATTTTCTTTAGTTTCAAAGATATCATTTTACAAATTACTTTACAATTCTATAATTTGAAGTGGAAAACTGAAATAGGTCTTACCTGGCAGTCTTGAAAATCCAAGGTAAGGGTCTCAAGTTTAGGAAGACTTGACAAGTGAAAGAGATTGGAAGTTGTGATTGTCATAGGATTGTTCCAAACAGCGAATGACAAATTTAACTTCTTCATATTGCTAAGTATTGCAAGATCCCATAGTCTCATCTCGTATGTACTAGAACGATCCATTTTAAGAGACACAAGTAAGGGACAACGAGCAACAAACTCCCAAACTGTACCGGTATGAAAATTGACAGAAATCAATTCTAAGCTTAATAGATTTGGAAAACCCTTAAAACTTGTCAAAGAGGGAAAAGTGCAAGAATGAAGTTCGAGATGTTTCAACTCCATACGAGTATAAAGTTGGACTGGCAACGTAACTGGTTCACCATACCAGTTTCGAATTGTGACCTCCTCAACTCCTACCCTTGCCAAAATCAAAACCCAATCATAAATCTCTTCATAACTCAAGTCGTCTTGTTCAAAAAGCGTTTTGGGCTCTATGGAGAACACAAACCTTCTTATGGGACCATTAAGCTGAACTGAAAGCCTAGTAATATGCTTACCATCAAACTTACTTGTTAAGTAGTAAAACAAATCCGCATCAACTATTACATCGGTGAGCAAATTCCACTTAAACCTCCAGCTTCTCGCTAAAATGCAGGTCCTCACCGCATCTTTTAGTGGCATGCGATTCATAATATCAGTGGTCACGTTATCTGGCATGTTGCTGATATAATCTGCCATATCAGTGATCACATTATCTACAAAAGACATTGTTTTGTTGGAATTTGAGTTGGGTCTTTGAGTACTGGAAATGAGTGTTCGTAGATAATGGTGTGTAATTATGGTGTGTAAATGGGTTTGGTTACTACTGGGTTAATCGGTTTTCGCAGAAATAATGTCTAACTAGCGTATCAGGGAAGATAGGCTCAACTTACAAAGTAGGGTTCTCAGTTGGTCCCTAACCTATAAACTATTGGGTATAGTTAACTAAAGTGTAGTCATAAAATTGATTTCCCTATTATACCCCCGCAAATCTAACAAAAAAGTTGTGTTGACCGAGCCCAAAATGGTCAAGGAACGCAATCGGCCTAAAAATTGCATGTTTTGGATGCATGGCGACTAAAATCAGAACTTAGGGGCCATGCGATGATTTTGGGCAAGTTTAGGGACCAACGGTGTATTTTTGTCTAATTTAAATATCTCTTAAACCGTTAATCGTTAAGCAAAAATAATTACACCATCGCGACGAGCATTTAATTATTTCTTTATAGACGGGCACTTTGATATACTTTCGACAAAAAAATCGTTTTTTTCACCTTTTTTTCCTAGATTTTTTTTTTCATTATTGAAATTTGCATGAAAAAATCACATGTGATATTAGTGTTAAATCATATATGATATCTAATATCACATGTGATATTAGTGTTAAATCACATATGATTTTTTCATACAAATTTCAATAACAAAAAAACGTAAAAAAAACCGCGAAAAACATGAAAATAAAATAATTTTGTCGAAAGTATATCAAAGTGCCTATCTATAGAAAGATAATTAAATGCTCATCGTAACGGTATATTTTTTTTCGCTTAAAAATAAATGGTTTGAAAGATATTAATATTTGAAAAAAATGATAAAAGTAGGTTTTTTAAATTGTTGTGATTAATCTCTTCCATTAGATCAAATAAAGATGGAGGGCGAAGATTAATCCCTTGATATGTAAAAAAAGTTTGGTCCTCAAATGATCCTAAATCATAAATGTAGGATCGTTGTAGCTCGAGGTTGTTTAGACCTCATATCATCTAGGACACACAATAACAAAGATTAACAATATATGCAGCGGAATTAAACAAACATCAATGTTATTGACACAAGGTTTTTCACCATCATCACCTCCAATTATTATTTGATCAGAATAATAACATGTTACCTAACTGTAACAGGGATCTAAGACATCTCAGACCTTGGAGGTATCGAACACAAACAAGTCTAGTTCTAGGCATTTACAAGACATATTCCCTAGAACACACACACACACCTTTACTGTATTCTACATTGTGGAAGACCTATTAAAACTAATCCCTGTATTCTCTTTATATAATAGAGAACTAGGGTTACAAAGAATATTTCTAAATAATAAAAAGATCTGTAGTAATCTTTTTCTTGCATATGAAGTTTCATCCTTTGTCACATTAAGTCCCTCTTGTTTTCATTCTTCTTGTTTTATCTCATCAAATCTATAAACCCAACAATCTTCCCCTATTTGATGATGACAAAACAAACACGTTCTTGTACGAACTTCCCTAGACGAAGTAGAGAAGTTGAGATAATTAAATCTCACCAACAAATGAAAACAATCTTGTCTTCCCCTTAAACCATGCCATGCCACCACAATATTTCTTCCCCTTTTTGTTATCAACAAATAGAGAATGAATAAACCGTAGAAACTTCCCCTCGAGTGATGCATGTACATAAAATGATTCTTCAAATCTGTAGGCTTTATATATTGTTGAAGAAAACTAATCATTACCAATTTGATGCTGAAGTAGAAGAAACCAACCTTGTATCTTATGCCTTGTACTAAATACGACTTCGAACGTATACTTCACGTATAGGGAGACCGCAATCTCTTGACAATAATCACTGAGCACAATAACGTAACTCCTTCAAGTGTTTTGTCAATTCGTAGTCACTTGAACGAACAAACAAGTGTAAGATATGATAAGACACAACCTTGATAAATTCCATCGCATCATCAAATAAGCAACAAAAACTTCTCTTCGCCAATAAGAAAAATAACTCGAGCCTTTAAACATTAATGAACCAAAAACAAATCTCTTTATGTGTGTGAACCAAATAATCTTCCTGTGTGTGTAAAACCATCCAAATCTGCCATACATCTCAAACAATCTGCTCATAAAATTCCTAGTCGAATTACAATAAAACCCATGTATTACAATAAGTAGCAGCAGTTTCGAGCAGTAGAGTTATTTTACCAGCAGTAGGAAGATATACCTTTAAGCGCAGCAGCAGAATAAAAATGACTAGCAGCAGTGTTATACCCGAGCAGCAGATTGGTAAACTTGTAGCAGCAGAGTAAATAACTCCAAGCAGCAGAGTCTTTTTAAAGCTAGCAGCAGAGTATTACAAGAGCAGCAGCAGAATGAATTGAGCGTAGCAGCAGTATTATCACTTGACAGAACTGCTATGCCTTATCTCTCAAACCCATAAACCATCAACCAATGATACGAGAGAATATTATGATTGGCAAATCATAAATAATCATATGCAGTACTCGACATAAGGTGTACTCTCCATTCACGAATCACCAATAAATTATGAAACACCGACCCACTATCAGTACGTATAAAATAATTTTTCTTGAAGTCGGTTATCATGTGAACAATATTCTCCATCTGGTGCCATTATGACCAATAGTAGTACTAGGTATTACATGTTGAACCAATAAATGACAACCCCATTATTATTATTTTTTTTAATCCAATATCCACGAGCAGCAGATGACGACAACATAAAATCAATACCAATAACGACCAATTGATTTAATTATTTGTCCAGTACGAGATTAATATTGAACGAATTCATGCAACAACCGGAATATAAAATATAATCGATACCCCAAAAAGTAAACCGATTGTACCTTTCACAGCAGAAACTTCGACAACTAAAAACCTTGATGAACCCTAGATATCACGAGCAACCTTGCTCTGATACCACCTGTAGGATCGTTGTAGCTCGAGGTTATTTAGACCTCATATCATCTAGGACACACAATAACAAAGATTAACAATATATGCAGCGGAATTAAACAAACATCAATGTTATTGACACAAGGTTTTTCACCATCATCACCTCCAATTATTATTTGATCAGAATAATAACATGTTACCTAACTGTAACAGGGATCTAAGACATCTCAGACCTTGGAGGTATCGAACACAAACAAGTCTAGTTCTAAGCATTTACAAGACATATGCCCTAGAACACACACACCTTTATTGTATTCTACATTATGGAAGACCTATTAAAACTAATCCCTGTATTCTCTTTATATAGTAGAGAACTAGGGTTACAAAGAATATTTCTAAATAATAAAAAGATCTGTAGTAATCTTTTTCTTGCATATGAAGTTTCATCCTTTGTCACATTAAGTCCCTCTTGTTTTCATTCTTCTTGTTTTATCTCATCAAATCTATAAAAGACCCAACAATCTTCCCCTATTTGACGATGACAAAACAACCATGAATCTTGTACGAACTTCCCTAGACGAAGTAGAGAAATTGAGATAATTAAATCTCACCATGAAACAATCTTGTCTTCCCCTTAAGCCATGCTATGCCACTCAAACATCTTTTCCCCTTTTTGTTATCAACAAATAGAGAACATATGCAAATAATGATCTTGACCACCACGAACCAATATCACACTTTTAATCAAAGCCTTCCAATGTTTCAAATTTCCCTCCATGAAGAACACCACAATGCTTGCGAAAAATGAACTCAAAACAGTAGAAAACTCCAACTAGCAGTAGTAATAATGATCAACAGTTGCAAAAATCAAACACTTCCCCTCGAGTGGTGCATGAACATCAAATGATTAAAACACATAATAAGATACTTCCCCTGAAACCAATGTGTTAATCATCTTCATGATTCTTCAAATCTGTAGGCTCTATGTAATGATCACATATGAAGAAAACCAAATATAACAAACTTGATAAAGAAGTAGAATAACCTAAACTTGTGTCTTATGTCTTGTACTAACCACGTGACTCCAAACGTATACCAGAACAATGTATGTATAAGGAGACCGCAATCCCTTGACAATAATCACTGAGCACAATAACGTAACTCCTTCAAGTGTTTGTCAATTCTTCGTCACACCATTAAGCACGAACAAGTTATCTTTAAACGTTGTGGTCCGTTTAAGATATAATAAGAACACAAACTAGTGAAACTCAACTACAACATCAAATATGTGATAATCAACCTTCTTCGTAACTAATTAAACCAATAAGAACGAGCCATTAAACCATTAAGAACATAATCAAACTCCTTGTGTGTGTAAAAAAATCTTCAAATCTATCACATGTACTTCCCCTCACTGCTCGTAAATCATCAAAACGCAACAGTTTACTTAAAACTAGCAGCAGAGTAATAAACCCGAGCAGCAGTGTAGAGCAGCAGAGTAAAACTTTCAAGCAGCAGAGTTAATAGCGTAGCAGCAGAGTGAATTTTTGTAGCAGCAGAGTCAAAATACAAGAGCAGTAGAGACACATCGTGTAGCAGCAGATTAACCTTTAAGTACAGCAGCAGATTCATAAAGATGAACTTTTTCTGCAGCAGACTTTGAGAATTTTTATCTTTTTACTGAGAGCTCAGATCGAAGATCCATCCGGTGGAACTCTTCCTTGATATGTTGAGAACCTCCAGTAAAAATTTCAGCCTGATCCAACGGTTAACGAAGGAGCTATCGCTGTTACAAAACTGCTCTGCAGAAAGTTGCGAAAATTGTAACAAACTCGAATTTTTCTTGTTTTTCTTCATTCTTCGACAAACAAAACCTTGTGAATCCCTAGGTAACGAGCTCACCAAGCTCTGATACCAATTGTGGAGTTTATTAGACTCCTTGGACCGTTTTGAGCATCTAGGTTTAACGATAACATAGACAATATGCAGCGGAATTATAATAAACAACTATGTTATTGACACAAGGTTTTCATCATCATCACCTCCAATTATTATTTGATCAGAATAATAACATGTTATCTAACTGTAACAGGGATCTAAGACATCTCAGACCTTGGAGGTATCGAACACAAACAAGTCTAGTTCTAGGCATTTACAAGACATATGCCCTAGAACACACACACACACACCTTTACTGTATTCTACATTATGGAAGACCTATTAAAACTAATCCCTGTATTCTCTTTATATAGTAGAGAACTAGGGTTACAAAGAATATTTATAAATAATAAAAAGATCTGTAGTAATCTTTTTCTTGCATATGAAGTTTCATCCTTTGTCACATTAAGTCCCTCTTGTTTTCATTCTTCTTGTTTTATCTCATCAAATCTATAAAAGACCCAACAATAAACTATTGCTAAAATGATGCTCTTTTTTCTTTCTTCTTGGTAAGTATTATATTCACAAGAAAAAATTTTATTCGATTCGATTAGCTTGGTAAAATATTTTTCCTGTGTAAAATTGAAAATCAAGCCGAATCAAATTCAAATTGAATAAGACTAACCAAAAATTGAACCGAATTACTTAACTTTAATTATTTATTTATTTAATTATATAGAATTTTTAACGACAAAAAAAATTCAAGCTTAAAAAATATTATATTTATACTATAAAAGAGTTTTAATGTTTTTTATATAGAAATATATAAAAGATATATATATTATGTGAATTCGATTTTCGGATTGGTTTGATTTTTATTTTGATAAAAGCATATCCAAATCGAAAATAAATATTTAATTATGTTCAGCTTGCTTTTGGCAAATTCGGTTCGGTTACAAATTCAGTTTGGTTCAGTTTCGGTTTTGAAATTTTGTGAGTGAAACCCGATATCTGCACACCCATAACTCACACACTCTTATAATTTTGAATTTTTTGTTCTTTATGTTACAATCATAATTATTTCTGAATCAATAATATTTTTTCATTGTAGTTACTTATAACTCTAGCAGGATGTTGCGCAATGCGGCGTCATCAATGAAGAGAAAGCAATGTTGTTTGCGACAGACATAAGAGCAATGATGCGTCGATAGTTTGTGATAGCAAGATGACGGAGAAAATGTACCTTCTTGGTAATACAATGGGCTTGTTTACTAAATTAAGTGGTTATGCTTTGAGTGTCTTAATTAGTCATTTAATTGGGAGAGGAGACATTTTTTTATCAACCTACCAATATTTTTACATGATCATTATTTTTTTTTAAAGTTTGAAACACAAATTAAAGAACATAAATAATTATAAGAACAAAAACAAAATTGATATACTTAAATGTTACATTTCACTTGATTACAAGTACAAAAACACATGCAATAACTATATATCTACAAAAGTCACAAATTATCTTCATGAATAATTGTGTTCATCCACTACTCGGTGTTAAATGATATCATCATCTTCATCAATCAATCTAAAACAAGCATGGACGAAAACAATTAAACCACAAACAAATAAGAAACGAAAATTAATCACAGCAACTAGCATAACGCATATGCACAATCTTGTGTATGTTAAATTAATGATGTAAACATATCTTTTAATCATAAACACAAAACATATATGTTTTATACGTAAACAAACATACTTATTTTTAAAACATACATGTTTTGAACATACATGTTTAAAAACATCATGTTGGTTTTAATTAGTTAGATCCTACTAATTAAACATATATGTTTTGAACATGTATGTTTTGAACATACATGTTTTGCACAGTTTAAAACATATATGCATCCATTTATAACACACATGCCTCTCGAACCATAAAATATAAAGTTTTTGAGATATTTAACCACACAGAAAACAAAATAAGAAACTTCAATCCTTATAACAAAAACACTATTTTAAATCAAAAGCAAACCAATGCCCCTTTTAGGACCCACGACACAGACCAACATTTCTTTTAAACATCTGTGTAACAATTAACCAAAAAAAGGCTAAAATACCAAAAGAAAAATTTAATTTGTTCGAAACGTAAAAACAATACAAATCATTATCCAACCAACATCATATTATAAACTATATTATCTTTAGCACATACATAATTCATCGTAAAAGTGGGGCACATATATGTTTCTATTGATTTGTTACAGGTACAGTAAACAAACTAATACTACACCATGGATTGAATAATATAACAATCATATACATCATCAATTCATAAAACTTAATTACAGAACGAAAAAAGGTCTTACTTTTTCATATCTATTTTTTTCATATCGAAACTAACATTTCGTTCTCAGGTCATAAGCCAACAAAAATTCATATCGAGAACCTTTTTTCAGAACAAAACAATATTAAGAAAACATACGATTTACATATATTAAATATAAAAAGTATGAGACAATATTACCTGGTAATGAACAACGGATCTAGGGTGGGGGGTGATCTGCTAGGTTGTAGTCACCAATGATGGAGACACTAGCATATGAAAAATCCGTGCGCCTTGGATGAAAAATATAGATCACTAGCAGATGAAGAACCAGATGCAAGCGGGTAGGTTTTTTAAGAGAGAGAGAGATGAATGATTGGTTTATTTATTTTTTTTTAAATGATGAATGATTGGTTGTAAATTAGATTTAGAGAGAGAGGTGGCACTTTTTTAGGGATATTACAAATACCTAAATTGCCCTTGCAGTTTTTTTACTTAATGGTCTAATGTTTTCATAATTTACATTTATAGCACAATCAGTCATATCCATTGATCAAATGATCTAACGGTTTAAAGGTGGTTTTTGCAGTTCGTGCAGATAAGAGTGGTTCGTTATTATATATATAATATACTATATATATATAGCTTATATAGTATATAATATACTATAACCATATATACATATTATATATAGCTATATATAGTACACAGCGATTTTATATGCCTGAGTAGTTATATATATATACATATCATAGCCATATAGTGATACTAGTATACTATAGTAATACTATATGTAGTACATACTATATATAGTAGTACTACTATATATATACTACCTATATATATAGGCTATACTATATGATATACTACCGTATACTAGTATAACTACTATGTGTGTATATATACTAGTAGTAGCGTATCATAGTATACCATATATAACTATATATACGTATATACTATAC
>LBNU01007371.1:2699-12904 GCA_014162995.1 Artemisia annua
AAGAAGAATGAGATCCATTTAGTCTCAGAATTTCTTAGTTTGCCCAATCTCCACCTGCTACAAGTTTAGCTTAAAATCATTACACATATCACTCAAATCAAGTAATGACGGTTTTTCAAAGGTGTTTGATTGTCCAAGTTCTTGGTTTTCTAAGCTGAGCCTTTCAATCCATTAATCCACAAGTATTCACCGGAAACAGGATAGTTACAGGATTTTTGCATGGTTGATTATTTTGAAAACTTTCTTCCTTTTTGTTGCATTGCGATTCCAAAAGAAATGCAGTGTTTTTCAAGTCAAAAATCTTTTTGAGAGTTTGTTGTTAAAAAGTTTCTTTATCACATATCTTTTTTGATTTAAAAACATGCCATCAACACAGAACTTACCACTTTATCACGTTCAGCATCCTGATCACACTCTCCCTCCTTTATGACTCATATTTGTGAATAGACATGGTATGTGCTATCAGTCTTTTTCCAGCGAATTTGAGTCATAAGTGATGTTTGATTTGATGCAGTAGCCTCCCGTTCATTAGAGAAGCACATTTATGTTGATCAACTAAGGGTACCTCCCATATTGACCTTTGGTCATTGACGTTCTAGATTCAGCATTCATGCCATGGGTGACAGATCACTGAACTGGTGGTATTGTCAATGCTTAACATTTGCGATTCTTTACTCCATCGTGACACTAACCATCATCCAAATGCTTCACCCGAATCATCAATACCCTCACATGACTGTACCAGGGAACCCTTCCACTTCTTGTCATTCCATGTGTCTGAGTTGTGCTCTTTCCTCAATGAACCGTTTTAACATTATCCCATGAACTGGATGAGTGTATCTCTGAACTGTGTCAACCTCAATTTCGTGTGTTTTAGCAAAACAACTTCTAGTCATTCTCACTAATACATAATCATACTGCAGAGTGAGTTTTTGACTCTAAAGACATTTGGAGTTGTTTGTTGAGTACAACTAAGAGCGGCTATGATCCAGTTTTTGGAAGTATATTTCCTTGTCAAGCTGTTGTTGCAATTGATCTAAGTTAAGAATCATTGTGTCCTGTGAAAGATCTGGAACATCTTGACCAAAGGAGTGTTGCAAAAGCACGTTCGTAATCCCATTATGAATCAGTTTCCCTATTAAAAGCCACCCGAAAGGTGGAGTGAAGTTGTAAGAAACATAACTTGGAGCAGTCCCTTAGCATATTGAATGACACGGGGCTGACTGATTCTCTGTCTCCATGAGAGTTTAACCTTACTGAATCCTTGTCACATAGAATCAGGATCATTTGTCCATTTTGTGTTGTGTTGGGTTTTTTTCTTGTGTTCCATCGACCATATCATACAGTTTGAGGATCTCAGGAATGGCACTCTCTGACGTGTGTCATTATTTAGATTGCGTCATTGATATAGTAACTTGTTGTGACAAAGATAAACCGCTAACACTTAACCGCTTCTCAAGGTTACCGCTATGACTTTAACCGCTGACACTTAACCGCTGTTGGAGTAACCGCGAACAAGTAACCGCTGTGATAGCAAACCGTTTGATCATACAAACTGCTGACAAGTAACCTTAGTAACTTAACCCGCTGAAGAGTAAGGTGGTGTTTGTTTTTTTAGAAGGGTCTGAATCTGAATCTGAACCGCACATCTGAATCTGAATCTGAGGTGTAAATGTCTGAACTGAACGCATCTGAATGGAAAAAAAATTATGTTTGAACGGGATTTTTTTTTGGTTACTTTTGTGTCAACAGAGGCATTCAGACGCGTAGCCCTCTCAAGTCTTGACCATTAAGATCTAACTGCCATCTGAACGCGTCTGAACCGGAGTAAAAAAAACAAAACGGTCCTGAACGGCCAAAATGTCTGACCGATTTAGACATTTTGCCCATTCAGAGGCTGTTAAGAGGCAAAAATAAAAAAACAACACAGCCTAGAACGCTGGAGGAAACGCGCTGAAACAGTACTCCGTACAGCGTAATGTTCGCTGATCAGATTGTACTAACCGCTAATACTTAACGCTAAAGTCCCAACTTAACCGCTGCGAAGAACACCTTATCGGTAGAGCAAACCGCTCCAGAAAAGTTCCAAAACAACTCGTACACTGTCACAAACGTTAGATTTAGTCCAACCAACTGATAAACTAGGAATCTAACCCCTCTAATCCTATATTACAAGAAAGAACACAAGAATCAACCAACGAACAAGCTCCAAAATGATAGAAAACCACCCTCCTAAACTAGTAAAACCAAAACAAACGCATACCACCACCAAAGTCCTAAAACAATCCCTAAGGATGTAACCATGGCTCTTGATACCAACCTTGTAGGATACTAATGAAAGCTCAAACATCACCGTATAGATCAAGTGTATGGCTCAATTTACGATGGAAGAAAGAAAGAAAGAAAAGATATTTGAGAGAGAAAGTTAGAGAGGAAGAAAGAGATGAAGCCTTAGAGGAACAAAAAAAAGAAAAGAAATGTAGTTATGAGAAGCTTACGCACCTCCTCCAAGGATGGAGAGGGTATTTATATGTACATGGGTTTTGCCAGCTTGGGCCCGTGGCCAACTTGGGTGCCGGATCCCAGGTATAGCAGTGGGTAAAGACCCCGTCCTTCTTCCGCGAACTAATCTAGCTTCCTAAACTACGTTTAACTAACCTATTGTAACTAACTACGAGCTAAAACCATGCTTAATCATATCTGGGGGGTGACGCGAATCTTTCTTAATATAAAAGCCATATTCCTAACAGTTATACACAAGTTTCACGAACAATCATAAGAGACACAAGGTGATTTAGCAAAGCATAATTAATGAAGAGCAATCAACCAATAATGAATAATTGAACGACATAACATAAAGATTGAACAATAAACAAACATTAAAGATTTAAAAAAAAAAAAAAAAAAAAAAAAAAAAAAAAAAAAAAAAAAAAAAAAAAAAAAAAAAAAAAAAAAAAAAAAAAAAAAAAAAAAAAAAAAAAAAAAAAAAAAAAAAAAAAAAAAAAAAAAAAAAAAAAAAAAAAAAAAAAAAAAAAAAAAAAAAAAAAAAAAAAAAAAAAAAAAAAAAAAAAAAAAAATAAAAAAAAAAATAAAAAAAAAAAAAAAAAAAAAAAAAAAAAAAAAAAAAAAAAAAATAACACTATTCTTTGAGTTGAACGATCAATCCCCCGTACTTACCACTTCACTATACTACATCGGTCAGGTACACTGCCTGGTGGGGTTGTAAGCCTCTTGAGATCCCTTGAGAGGTAAAACCTGTTGTAAGGTCGCAAAACCACGCATCAGTTCGCTTTCTTCAAAATTTATTCATGAGGGATCATTCTTGCCAATTTTGAAACTATAAGGGCCATTCTTGCACTTTTTACAAACTTCAACTTCCCTGGTCAATCTTGTAATTCTTGAAACTCTAAGGACTTCCTTTGAACTTTTTGAACACAACTTTGACTTTTGGATGCCAAGCTTTTACTTTCTGACTCGTTCCATTCTCGTGCTCGTTTTTGCCGGTTTTTGCTCGATTTTTGTCCTTTTGTGAAATATCCATACCTACACGATCACAAACATAAAAACACACATTCTTTGGCATTTGTTAGCATAATTAGTCTATTTGGGTCGGTTTTTGGCAATGAAAAGGTATGGGAATTAACACATACCAGTATATCACACATATATCACATTAAGCACCTAATACACACCAAACAAAAGTCAAATGGTTCGAGACTATTAGTCAAACTAACCTGCTAAAATCACGGTTGTTACATCATCCCCCACTTAGGGAAATCGCGTCCCGAGATTTAACAGCTCGTCTCATCAACCTCCTCAGAAAACAACTTCGGGTATTTACACCTCATCTGATCCTCACGCTCCCAAGTAAACTCAGGTCCACGCTTAGAATTCCAACGTACTTTTACTAATGCTATCTTACCCCGCTTCATATTCTTGACCTATCGGTCCATAATCTCAACAGGTTCCTCAACAAAATGAAGGTTCCTGTTAACCTTAATCTCATCTAATGGATCATGCAAACTAGCATCCGCCAAACATTTCTTCAAATTAGATACATGAAAAGTATCATGCACACTACTTAACTCCTCAGGAAATTTCAACCGATATGCCACAAGTCCAATTCTTTCCGTAATCTCAAACGGCCCTACATATCTCGGTGCTAGTTTGCCTTTCTTACCGAAACGCACAACACATTTCCAAGGAGACACTTTTAACATCACAAAATCACCAACATTAAACTCTAAAGGCTTACGGCGATTATCCGCATAACTCTTTTGGCGATCTCTTCCGGCCTTAAGTCTTTCCTTAATCTGGAAGACCATTTCGTTGTCTCTTGTACCACTTCAGGACCAATTAGTTGGCTTGTCCCATAGAACATGCGATCTACATTTCCTTCCATACAACATTTCAAACGGTGCACACCTAATACTGGAATGATAGCTGTTATTATAGGAAAACTCAGCTAAAGGTAAATGAGTATCCCAACTTCCTCCAAAATTGAAAGCACATGCTCGAAGCAAATCTTCTAAAGTCTGAATCATTCGCTCACTTTGCCCATCTTTCTGTGGATGATAAGCTGTACTCATATCCAAACGTGTATCCAAAGCCTTTTGCAACGACTGCCAGAACCGCGAGGTAAACCTACTGTCGCGATTAGAAATAATCGACACACGCACACCATGTGATGAACTCAAATAAGTACATTTTATCATCATCATTTATCCTATTTATTTGACTTGTTTTATTATATTATTTATAAGAATCGGTGCTTTAATGTTTACTTTAGTGATTCTCAGGTAAAAACAGGTAAAAGGTGAAACTTGGCGATTTTGGACTAATTATGAAGCAAAACGAGCAAGATGTCAAAAGTCTACTGAAATCCAGAAGATGCGCCGTATCTCACTCAACAGATACGCCGCAATATCATACTTAGATGAATTCGAAGACCATTGCCTAACTTTGAAGCATGCGCCACATGTAATTCTATCATGCGCCGCATATGAAACTTTGGTCAAAGAAGAAGATTAAGCTCGTTCTACTCCAGATACGCCGCATTATACATTTGACATACGGCGTATCACTATCCAGACTTCACCAGAAACAATCCAAGACAACTGAAGGACATGCGCCGCATACAAGAATTAAGTTACGCCGCATCTGAAGGCGGTGTACGAATATTCCAGAATATAATAATCTTAGACCCCACGCGAAGTTAAGTCGATGCGCCGCATCAACTTACTCAATGCGCCGCATCGAACCCTCAGACAGAAACTATAAATACCCCAAGACCTAGACGAATTTAGTGTGCCACAAAATGCTAAGGAGCCGAATTCAGACGAACAAGCAGCACAAGAAACGCCCCAAACGAAGATACTAGAGTAGTAAGAAGGTCCTGCATGTATTCAATTCATTAAGTAGTTTTGTTTTATTGTAATAGTAAGCTTTAATTCATTAGGATTGATGGCCGGTAGTATGTGAGTACGCAAAATCATATGCCCGCCTTAAAATTGTTTTCCCATCAATTAAAGTTTATATGTTTGATGTCTTTGGTGAATTTATATTAGTGCTTTGATAACCTGTGTGTCTAGCTGAGCACTGCATGGGCTGCCATACCCCTTCCTCGCCTATTTTATCTGGCGTCTTTGGATAAGTAGGATAGTCATAAGTAATCATTAAGAGTTTACTCGCCGATATAATGAAACCAATGAGAAAGGTTTAATTAACATACACTTCATATAAAACTAGCAATAAAACAAGTGACAAGCTACTTAATTATCAGGACATGTCTTCTTATGGTCTCTATTATCTATCTGTGTACGTGTATGCTATTCGCTGATTTGTGCTCATTAGTTTAATTTACTGTTTAATTAATAACCCAACTGTGCCAGTCTCTCAGGCTGAACCCCCCTTGCGTTAGATTAGGCTGTAAAACTAACTTAGGATATTAAAATACTAATTAGGATATTAGATAATACGTTCCACTCTTAGTGATCGACACTCTACTTACCATTATATACAAACTGACCGGGTACACTGCTCGTTAAGTGCGTGTGTTATTGATAAGTCGGCTAAATATAAATTTAAAACTTGAGTAGGCATTAATACTGCTAAACCGCAACGACACACGACGCGCATCAAGTTTTTGGCGCAGCTGCCGGGGAGTGAATTGTTTTTATCTGTTAAATTGATTAGTATTTTAATTAGGATTTTCTTTTTATTAAGTTTTTAGACACTAACCACTAACTTGTTGTATATTAGATAGATTGCATTCATTGTATAATTTGCATATTTACTGTTTTTTTTGTGTTTTTATTTTCTGTTATTTTTTTGTTTATTTTATTTTTACTTTTATTTTTCTTTTTCTTTTTCTGCATACTGCTGTCGTTGTATTGTGCTGATACAAACGATACGGCGCGTCTGTTTCTCAGATGCGGCGTATTGCGTTTTTATTTTATAAAATACAACGCGTTTAATAACTCGAGTACGACGCATCTTTCCCCAAGATACGGCGTATTCTGTTTTTAATAAGAATTTTTTTGAAACCCTAACGCCATGCGACGCATCTGTTTTAACAGATACGGCGTATTTAATATTTAAATTAAAAACAGTTTTCGAATTATTAAACAGAAGGGACGCATCGATTTTTATCGATACGGCGCATTTACTAAATCAAAAATCTTGTATTTTGAAACGTAACGAAAATACGGCGCATTAGCTTCTACTAATACGGCGCATTTAATTTTTATAAATATAATCGATTTTTGATAACTAACCAGATACGGCGCATTCTGATTTAAAAGCGGCGTATCGATTTTTCTAAATAAAAGTCTGATTTAATTTTAGCGTAATAAGATACGACGTATCCTTTTTCAGGATACGGCGCATCGTCTGCAGATATCAGCAACTTTTATTCTTAATATTCGTTTCCTAATTTATCATTTTCCCTTCCAGCGAACAAATCCTACTGATGATTTTACCTATGATGACAGGTATTACTATGGAAGATTTATCAATGAACGAATATCTTACTATGAAGCACAAGGTGAATGAGCATTGTGAAAGGTCCCGCACCAAGAACCTGTTGATTCTGGAAAGTGATGATGAGTGTGATAATTATGGAGTTAACTTGAGTGAGTTCCGAGCAATATGCGATACTCAGGATTCAAGACTTATGATGAATTCAAAAACACCTGGTACTATGAATGGAACGACCAAATACCATGGGTTTGGGATAAACCATGGCAATATGGGCATATCGATCACACTTGTAAACCTTTCTATTTCAATGACGGAAGTAGTGAATGGCCAACTTGTGACTATAAGAATGATGGAATATGAAATGGGGGAAGCATAATTGGAATGAGACGAGTTGGCAACAATGTTTACTTTGAAAACTACGATTGGTATGATAAAGTTGAAGATTCCCCACGTAGAGCGGAGGCTTTACAAGAAAAAGGTAGAATCGAATAATTAAAAGGACTAAAAGGAGCATCAAACACTACTTTCTGGGAATGGGTGCATAGAGAGTTTGATGATTACACAAGGCTTAATCGACGATTACAATTGTAATTAAAAAGAAAATGGGACGAGATCCAAGATTATTATCAATCGATTAATTTGGCATACTATAATCCTGATGATGATAACGATGAGTCACAAAGAAAATTAATTTAAGAACTTGATGACTATTTACATACGGATGATTATTCTAGATTTGTTGATAAAAACGAGGAAGAGTTCACCAAGAGAAAATGTCGACTACTTGGGATCCCTTATAATGAACCACCCATGATAATTTCTGAAAAATTTGAAGTCATCAAATACTCTTTGGGACCACATGAAGAATATGTTGCAACAAAGACCAGAGAATATATTAGATTAACTCGGTCTGAAGAAAATGTTGCAGAACTATATGGTAACCTCTTTCGAATGGAGGAAGAAGGATGACACCTGACGAGAACAAAATAGGAGCTGAACGTGAGTCTAACTTGAAGACTCTGGAATAAAGACAAGTGCTGACCGGGAGACAACCCGGAATTTTATCTTTATTTTTCTGTTTTAGTCGAGTCTGTCAGACCTGCAGAAGATGCGGCGCATCTCCATCATAGAATGCGGCGTATCATCTGCACTGGTCATATCTTATTTTATATTTCTGCATTTTTTTTATTTTAAAACATTCTGTCAGTTAATTTAATGCGGCGTATCCCTGGTTAAGGATGCGACACATCTTTTATTCTGATTCGTATTAATTCCAGGCTCGATACGGCGCATATTCTTCCATAAGATACGGCGTATCGACTGACATGATGATTTTTAATTTTTAATTTTTAGGTTTTATTTTTACTAACTACTAATGTATTATGCAAGTTTGAACCTTCTTAACTCAGGTGTGTTAAAGTCTAGGTGGTATTATAGATTCCTGCCCTTTTTGTGGAAACATCATTTATGAAGCTTAAACGTTATCATCCACAAGAAAGTTGATTTTTGCTCGTAAACGCATAATGGAGGATCATTCCGAGCAAATATCAGGGGAGTTTTTCTGTTCTAATTCTTTTATTTTCCAGTATTTAACCTTTGACACAAACAACGAGAACGTTGTTTAACTTAAGTGGGGGGATGGAGAATTAGAATACTTACTTGTCCTAAACTTTTTCAAAATATGCTTAAAATGCACTTAATATATCAAAATTTAAAATTTTTAGCATGTTTTTGTTTAAGTCTAAATTACATAGCCGCACACGTAACCTTATTTTTTGCCTAAAATCAAAACTTTAGTGTGCCGGTGACTTGTAAACTTTAGAACTTGGCTTGTATACTATTCGAGACCACTATAATAAGTATTATCGATATAATTGGAGTGACTTTTCTAACTTGGTAAATTTTTAGGATTACACCCAAAAAGCCTTTATATGTTATGTGATATTAACTAACTACACTGGTTAGTTAACCCCCATATAAACCCTTTTATTTACTCTCACTTTTAGAGTAAGATACCCCTAGAAAAACCTTCAGAGCCATTCCTTTCGTTTCTTACACCTTTGTTAAAATGTTTCGTTACACGCTTACACCTTAGCCTACCCTGTAGATCAAAATCCGTGGTTAGTTACTTTAGGCAAAGTGTGTTTCCTTACATTACCTGTGTTCGCGTGCGTAATTCATTATCTTTGGTTAGGTCGGGAAATTGCACAATGCAATTGGAGTGAAAGTACATATTGTATATTTTTAGTTTATTTTTCGTGTGTTTACTACTTTCACTATTACAGTTATTTCTGAAAGTTATGAAAAGTATGAAAAAATTATCCGGAAAAGTCGTGATAGAAAAAGTTGTGAAATTTTACACTGTCAATATATATTATATATTATTATATAATATATAATATATATATATATATAATATATTTATATATATAATATATATATATATATATATATTATTATTTATAATATATGTATATATATATTTTTTGTTTTTATTATTACATATTTTATTATATACATAATGTTATATTTATTATATATATATAATATTAATGTATATTTATA
The DNA here is from genome assembly GCA_014162995.1 of Artemisia annua. Taxonomy (NCBI): domain Eukaryota; kingdom Viridiplantae; phylum Streptophyta; class Magnoliopsida; order Asterales; family Asteraceae; genus Artemisia; species Artemisia annua. Next base: position 12,246 of record LBNU01007371.1, read on the forward strand.
TATATGTTATTATTGTATATTATTTATATATATGTTGTATTATAATATATATAATTATTAATATTATATTATACTTATATTGATTATATATATATAGTATGAATATATATTATATATTATATATTTATTATATTATATTATATATATAATTATATTATATATATATATATATATATATATATATATATGTGTAATTATATATGTTATTATATATATATATATATGTTATATATATATTATTTGTATATATGTATATATATATATATATATATATATATGTATTATATATATATATATATAATATATATATATATATATATATATATAATATATATATATATATATATATAATATATATATAGAAAAAAGAAAGAGAAGAAGTTGGAAGTTGCTTAACCAACTTATGGTAAAGTTTTGTATTAAGTGAGATTCCCACTAGTTGTGTATATTATATTTATGGATGAATAAGAGTTGGCCTTTATGGGAACAGCCAACTAAGGTTTCTTGTTTAAGATTTTATTGAGTATAATTCGTGCTACCTAAAGCCGTGAGTTACAGAGTCAAAACGTGGAGTTTATTTCAATGATAATGAGTCTTATTCATGGGATGGTTTGGGAAAAGTAATTACCACACTTAGGATTTTTTGATTCACCTTATTT